>BLSH010274554.1:366146-377354 GCA_018402905.1 Glandirana rugosa
CCTGGCCTCAACTCTTGGTGACTCTATCTAGAAAATACGGGGACCGTCGGGTCGGGGGTGTCAATTGGGGATCTAGAGGGGGACGTCCAATTGGGGAAGTGACGGTTACTGTAAATATGTCATTAGTCACCTATAAAGTTAAAGATGTGCGACATATTTACAGTAACCAGGGTTTTTTCACATTTTTTACAGGTTGTACAGGCGACGTTATAGCGTCAGGGCTATTTTTAGCGTCTAACGGCGGTAATGATTTTTTTAAATTTTTTACATTTTTTGCGGTCTTTACTAAAGAGTACCAAACATTTACGTCGTTGAAAACGTGTTTGGTTAGTTACTTGCGGCTAAACGCTAAAAAAAAAAAATAAAAAAAAAAAAAAACACAATATTTCTTACTTTTTGCTAAAATACAAATCCAAAAAAAAAAAAACAAAATAAAAAAATAATTTATTCATCGGCCTTGGCCGATTTATATTCTTCCTCACATTTTTGTTAAAAAAAAAAAAAATCGCAAATCGGCGTTCATTGATTGGTTTGTGCAAAAGTTGCTGCATTTACAAACCATGAGAAATCATTTCTGGCGTTTTTTACATTTTTTAAATTTTTTTAGTAATGGCGGCAATCTGCGATTTTTATCGGGACTGCGATATTGCAGCGGACATGTTGGACATTTTTTACACTTTTTTGGGACCAATGACATTTATACAGCGTGTAGAAATTGAAATATCCACTGATTACTGTATAAATGTCATTGGCAGTGAAGGGGTTAACCTGCAGGGGGAGATCTAGGGGTTAACTGTGGGGGCTGGGCTGCCAGGGGCATAAAAGATCTATCTCAGTGGTTCTCAACTCCGGTCCTCGGGACCCCCCAACAGGCCAGGTTTGCAGGATAACTGAAATACATCACAGGTGATATCATTTGCAGTATTCTAGTCTTCATTTCCCCAAGGTAATACTTAAAATCTGGCCTGTTGGTGGGTCCCGAGGACCGGAGTTGAGAACCACTGATCTAACTGATCCCAGTGACAGGGATCAGTCGATCTCTTACATGCCGCCTGTCAGAATGGGGAACCGCCATGTTTACATCGGCGGTTCCCTGTTCTTTCCCTCTGGCAGCTCATCGCGGCTCGCCGGTGGACATCGGGCCCGCCCGAGCCACAGCCACACTCCTCCAGAGTGCGAGCCCCCTAACTGCCTGTCCATAAATCGCCGCCTATTTACGGTGATTCGCGGTATGCGTCCATGCTGTTGCCGTAAATAGGCAGCGCACGGTCGCGAACCGGTTAATGAATACTCTTGTGATGAAGACAAATGGTAACAGCACAATATTTAGTAATACGCGATCAACAGTTTTGAGCGTCCACACTCTGGAGTTCTTCCTGAACGTTCGCAGTGCACTTGCTAGTCGGTTACTGTGTCTAGGGACTTCTGTGTCTACAGCCTCATAGCTGCATAGTGTCGTATGAGATCTAAGGCACTGCTCTTCTGACTGCTAAATCTCAGGAGATATGGCGAGAAGTTTGGTGATGTCAGTAATGTGCTGTTCCCTGTTCTCCTTGCTGGAGCCTCTGACGAAGCAAAGTCCTGCCTCTACCAAGATGGCCACCTGCACACAAAGCTGCAGTGTAGAACAAGGCATGGCATTTGCTACCCAAAACAAGCTCCTGCACATTTTTGGGTGACAAGCTTCACAAAATTTAGAGGCCCCATGTTTTGCACAATAATCGTGGCAAAATAGCACCATGTTTAGGGTGCCATCTGGAACGAATGGCACCCAAACTCGGGCTGAGCTTTTTGCACCGATTGCAGCAATTCCACCCGCAACTCCAAATTATGAAGTGTGAATGGAGAATAGCTGTTTTTGTCAGCACCCAGGCAAAGGCAAGTAATTTGCACCCCCTGACTATTTTAAGAAAATACTGATGTAATTAAAGTAAAATGCATCTAATAATAGTATACTCAAATGTATTTTCAAACACTTTATTGAGAGTGAAAATGCATCACCCAATCATCTCCACATATTCAGCAGGTTTATGAATATATTGTAAGTGAAACAAGAAATATGATCATTTTTACAAAAATAAGATTATGACCCCTTTAACTCTGGGGCCGCAGCAAAGCGCTGCTCATTTTAGCGGCACTTTACCACTGTTTAAGCAGCGTTTTTCACCCCTAAGAAGGGGTTAAACACTCCCATGTTGAGGCACTTCCGAATGGCTTTTCAGGCGCTTTGAAAGAGCTGCCCATTCATTCCAATGGGCAGGGGGATTTGGGAGCGCTGTATACAGCACTCCCATCCCGTCCCAAAGATGCTGCTTGCAAGACTTTTCCTAACATCCTGCAAGCGCACCTCCCCAAAGCACTCAGGCTTTCATACTCGGACGGCATGGGAGGCAGTTTTTAGGTGCTTTATAGGCGCTATTTCTAGAGCTAAAAAGCCAGAAAGCTGCCTCAGTGTGAAAGGGCTCTATATAAAAACATTTTGGTGACATATGGAATGATACAAAATTACATCTAAAATCCTTGGAGCAATATAGTGCCCATTGGTAGTGTAGTGCACATAGTACCATCTTAAGATGGCCAGTTGGGTGCGTGCTCAGTTTTGTCGAGTCAATCAGTGTGGTGTTGTATTAATTTGATGAGAACCAACAGACTACACTATACATTTATTATTTAATAAATATACTAAAAGCATGAATATATATTATACTGGTGGTCCGTACCCATGAATGGGGGCCCAGGGACTGTTATGCCTGCTCTGCTGCTAGGCAGTGTGCTCCTCTCACACCCGGAGTCTCTGATTGGCTGTATTTAGGATATAATTTATGTTGGCGTTATCAGCTGGCTGCTTTGCTGCGATAGATTATTAAGGGCTCCTCGTTATTCATAGCCTTACCCTCCGATTGGCTGCCTGCAGGCCCGCAGCCTTTTATTATTGGTTGAGTCTGAGATAGTTCTTTGACTATGGTAGTCAAAGAGCCATCTCAGATTCAACCAATAATAAAAGGCTGTTGGTTGCAGGCAGCCAATCGGGGACTAAGGCTGTGAATAATGAGCAGCCCTTACTAAACCGTTGCAGCAGAGTAGCCGGCCTACAACCCTAACAAAACAGCATGGGGCTATTGACTGGCTGCTCTGCTGTAAGTATGTGGTCGGCTCGGGCATCGGACCCAGCACACTTGGGATGGCGAGGGACTAATTTCTGTGCCCCTCTAAATGTTGTGCCCAGGGCGAGTACCCCAGCTGCGACCCCCTCCCCATGCTATGCCAGTGATGGTAAGTCAGTAATAGAAAAAGATCAGCTGCAGGGAGACCTGGTGATTAGGTCTTTGCCCTCCGCCTAGCACAGCTTCCACAATTTCTCTTCAAAGCTGGCCATGGATAGTTCCGGCTGAATTTTGATCCATATGTGGTCGCTCCCGCTTAACAGTATTTGATCCAACTACCGAATGGGCTTCTTGGAGGTTCCCTGCTGTCAGAATACAATGTCCCAGCAGCGGGAAGGATTCCTCTATCCGCCTCGATTGTGTGGATGGGGGAATCTGTACAATTCTTTTGCCTGCGGGCTGAGTGGGAAAAAAAACAAAACAAAATGACCCATGTAGGGCCAGGTTAAGCCCCCTGATCACACTGAACATGACATTGAAATCACGCTACTTCACTTGAAGTAGCAAGACTTCAAAGTAGTATTACTTCAGGTGCTACTTGGAAGACATCTATGATTTCATGCACAGATGTCTATGCAAGTTGTACCTGAACTTTGCAAAAAGTAGTGCAAGAATGACTTTCAAAAATCGGTGCAACTCCGATGGAGTCGGGAGCAGCACCGATTTGACCGATTCCATGGTGGAGAACAGGGTGCGACTTGTCATGCGATTTGAAACTATCAAATCGCATGACAAGTCGCACCGGTGTGACCGGGGGCTGAGACCCAGGACTGCAGTGCTACAACGTGCTATCTGAAGACAGATAACGTTTAATGGAGAAGTCTACAACCTTGTCCTCATCTAGTTACAGCTATAAAGTATGATACATAGTAAACCAATCCCCATCATTCAGTAGAATAGGGATCATTTTCACTTCTGTTCCTCCTGCTTCGTTCCAGAATTTCTAACAATGATTTACCATCATGATTTCACAAGGCCTGGTGAAGGGTGTATGTTCATTTAACACATTGTTATTTAATTGCTTCGGCTGGAAGAACATGGATTTCGCAAGAAAATCTTATTTTTATTTCTCTGCAGGATAAGGGAGGGGAACACCAATTATGTTTTGTCGGACAAAGCCATTCAAGAGTAAACTTGGAAGAGTTTAAAGCGCTACTAAACCCAAAACCAAAAAATGTTACATATTGCAGCTTAAAAATTCGTAGATATAGTGGCTGCATTCGTTTTTTTTTTCTCCACCTGGTAATCTGGCCAGTAAGTCTTATTTTTAAACTTCCTTTAACCCCTTCTTGCTTGGTCTCGGCATCCCTTTAACGTAATTATTACACCCGGGAGGGGGGGGGGGCGGCGGCAGGAGCGTTGGTCTGATCATATGGCCACTGTGATTGGCTGTCACAGTGGTCACATGAGCAGGAGTCACTACTGACTGCTGATCATTATGTAGCACCCTGGGTTGAGTCGGGATGTTGATAAATTTAGTTTGCTAGGTGGTAACTAACCTGGCTGATTATTGTACGATCTTCGGATTTCCTCTCCAATTGCAAGTTTGATGCATCTCTCTCCTCTGCCACTGTGCCACTGGGTGGCATGGTCATTCCTGGCATTGTACTGACAAGGTGTAGATGAACTTGGAATTTAAGTGGATAGGTTGTCCTAGCCAATAGGCGTTTTTTTATTTTATTTTTGGTGACTGGGTAGGGGTACAATGTACCTCATGCTCACTCACATAGGGTGGGGGGGGGGGGCCGGGATCTGGAGGGGCCCCTTGTTAAAGGGGGCTTCCAGATTCTAATAAGCCCCCCGCTCGCAGACCCCGACAACCACCAGCCAGGGTTGTCAGGAAGAGGCCCTTGTCCTCATCAACATGGGGACAAGGTGCTTTGGGGTGGGGGGCGCAGGACCCCCCCCTGCCCCAAAGCACCCACCCGCCCATGTTGAGGGCACGCGTGCCAAAGTCGGATCAGTTAGGACAATGATCCGATTTCAGCGATATTCAATGGGCTGAAGTAAGATTGAAGTCGGACAAAAGTAGTACCAGAACCTTTTTCAAAGTCGGTCTGACTTGTAAGACAGCTCTCATAGGGAATCATTGATTTGATGATGTAATGCGACTTGTGCTCCTAATGTCGGTCCGTTTGTCAGATTAGTGTGAACCCAGAGTTAGGGTGCCCCCCACTCTGTATGGAGGAGCAATGGAGACTTTGGACCGCAGCAATGTCAGTCTGGGGAGAGGATAGTGTTAGATGTACGAGCAGATTTAGATGGACTTGACTAAGGCTGGCCATACATTATACAATTTTCTTCTATAGATTTCCTTTAGAGTTACCAAAACCATATAATATGAGGTCAAATCTAAACACTTTCAATTTATATGCAATCAGGCAGGCCCTTGTACTACACAGTTGAAGGTAAATCTAAAGGAAATTGAATAAGAAAATTGTATAATGTATGGCCAGCTTTACAAACCTGAACTCCAGCTAACACTGTAAGAAATGACAGCAACAGTTTCCATTTAAAATAAAGATTGTACATAAATAAAAGCTGATCATTGTAAGCACCCGTCAGTGTTAAAGCGTTTGCTACATCAACACTGCTGTACCATGAGAAAGTATCCTGTTCTCTTTGTATTGCTTCCCTTGTATGAAATCACTGGTGTTCATGCTAGTCCCCTTGCTTTCCTACTAAAAACTGACCAAACTAAGCAGGAAAGCACACCGTGGTCAGTTCTCTAGTTATGCTGGGGACTCAGCCTGCCCTCCTCCAATCAGACGTGTCCTGACATGCCCCCACTGCACAGCCATTCACTGGGAAGCAGGTGAAAATAAAGGAAAGACTAAAATGCAGCCATCACATCTAAGAATTGTAATATTTAATATAATACATTTTTGTTTTTTGGGTTTAACACCACTTTTATAGTGATTGTAAAGTCTTTTTTTTTTAATAAACATATTATACTTACCTCCTCTGTGCAGTGGATTTGCACAGAGCAGCCTGGATCCTCCTCTTCTCGGGTCCCTCTTTGTTACTCCTGGCCCCTCCCTCCTGTTCAGTGCCCCCACAGCCAGCCACTTCCTATGGGGGCACCCCAGCCGAGTCACAGCTCCGTGTATCCATTCAGACACGGAGCCCTGACCTGGCCCCGTCCCCCATCTCCCCTGATTGGCTGAGACACAGCAGCAGCACCATTGCCTCCCGTGGCTGTCAATCAGTCAGTCAGTCAGCCAATCAGGAGGAGTGTCCCAGATGGCTTAGAAATGCATGGACACCGCTGGAGAGATGGGGCTCAGGGGGTGCTGGGGAGGCTGCTACACAGGTTTTTTTTATCTTCATGCATAAAAAAAACTTCTGCCTTTATACCACTAATTGCACCACACAGGGAAATATACTGATTACCAATTTGATTAACCTATTGGCACTATAATAATCATTTTTTTAATATATAAAAAAATATATTATTATTATTATTATTATTATTAACAACAACATTTTTATAAATATTTTTAACAATACTAGTTATAATAATAGTAGTAATTAACATGGATAACAGCATAACAGATACAATTGATTAACATTGATAATAATAATAATAATAATAAATAGAAGTAATGAAAATTGTTAACATTTGTTAAAAAAAAAAAAAAAAAATCATTCAAAAAAGGAAAAAAAAAAATTCATTCTGGTAGAAAAAAAATCCAATCTATGACTAAATTATAATATTTTTACTCTTTGCTGCCAGCTTGTTTTCTAGGGAAAAATGGTTTGAACACAAAATAAAAAAAAAAGTGTTCTGATCTCCCTACAATGGAATCTATTATGATTTTTAATTTACATGAAAATATCTGGATGTAATGAACAATTGTTTTAAATTATTTAAGATTTTTGCAAGATATTCCAATAAATGTAGAAAGTGTCATTGTAAGTTAAACGGACAGCACGAAGTATGTGAGACAATCTGATCAATGTCCAAAGAGCTGACAATCTAACTAAAAGGAGAATGACCAAATATTAAGTTATAGGACCAAAAGCTAGCAATCTATTTTTTTTTTTATGTGTCATTTCAGGGAGATGCCAGAGCCAGCTGGGCATGCGGTGATATTTAACTCTGTGAGTGCTACACGACACTGACACTCCCCCCCCTCCTATGTCTGTTCCTTAAAGTAGTTTAGGAGACTCACCCCCCAGCTATGTTTCCCTTTCGGTCCCTGTCAGTCACACATTCCCCGGAGACCCCTCACCCCCCAATGCCTCTACAGCCTGTCACAGCGGTGATGGGCATCCAACAGGTGCCTAAGCCATATCGCCTTCCTTCGCTGAGTTAACCTCTCCAATTCTGGAGATAGCAACTTAAAGCGTAGAAAAGGGAACTCTTTCATGGAAAACATCCTACGGGAATTAGGAAGCCATCCAAGCAGAAGAAAGTCCTTTCTGCACCCAAAAAACATTTCCATAAATACATTAAAAAAAAAAAGGGGGAGAGTGCCTTATTGCACTTACCGTCCTGAGGAACTGGATTTCGTCCTCGCTCTCTCCTCCTTCGGCCATGATGATGCTCCAGGTACCGTCCTTCTCTGCTACAGGATGGTCCCCGTGGTTGGCCGGCTTGGGTGGTCGTTGAGCGAACGGTAATCCGTGCGGTTTGAAGGGGGAGAGAGAGAGGTTGCGTGCACTCCCCTCTCTCTGTGCGGAGAGATGGCACAAGCACAGACCAAGGCAGATACTGACAGCCTCTCCTGGTGTACCCCTCCTCTGCTCTGTGATTGGTGGGAGCTGGGTTAGAACCAGCCAAATTGTCTGTGGGGGGGATGCAAAAAAAAAAAAAAAGAAAAAAAAGGAGGGGGGTGAAGATACAGCTGCAGAAGCTAAAATCTGCGAAGGGCAGAGAAGTGGAAGCGGCGATTATGGCTAATTTATGGGGAGAGGAAGAGTTCATTAGGAAAAGTCCTGCGGGAGAGATGGAAGTTAAATGGAAATAAAAAAAAACTGTCAGCTCTGTTTAAAATACAGCAAAGGGCAGGAATTCCAAGCAAAGCATTCAGCAATCAGATTTCAGCACTAAACGCATGAGATGTGAAAAACGATTGGCTGTTATGGCACTCTGCGCAACGACCTTGAAAACTGGTCATCCACTATACAATCTGATTGTACAATCTCCTGCATTCACACCTGAGCCTGACATTTTTTTTGAGGGGGGCGTTTATCATCTGTTTCATCGTTTGTGGCTATGGTTTTCAGCTTTTTCATCCACTTTTATTTACTATTATTTTTTTTATTTTTTTTTGCAAAGGGTTAAGTGTCATGGTTTGGGGTTAATTTATTTAACTTATTATTATTTACTTCATTTTGTAAGGGGTTAGGATTAGAGGTTAATATTAGAGCTAGTGGTTAGGGGTTAATATTATGGTTAGGGGTTATTTGTGTTAGTGGTTAATATTATGGTTAGGGGTTATTCGTGTTAGTGGTTAATATTAGGGTTAGGGGTTAATACTAGGGTTAAGGGTCATTATTGGGGTTAGTGGTTAAGGGTTATTAGGGTTAAGGGTTAATATTAGTGTTAGGGGCTATTAGGGTTAGTGGTTAGGGGTCAATATAAGGGTTAGGGGTTATTAAGGTTAGTGGTTAAGGGTTAATATTAGGGTTTTTTCGTGTTAGTGATTAGGGGTTAATATTCAGGTTAGTGGTTAATTTTGGGGTTAGGGGTTATTAGGTTAAGAGGCAAATATTAGGGTTAGGGGTCATTATTGGTGTTAGTGGTTAATATTAGGGTTAGGGATTATTCGTGTTAGTGGTTAATATTAGGGATAGGGGTCATTATTGGGGTTATTAGTTAAGGGTTATTATTAGATTAGGGTTTTTTTTTTAGGTTATTAGGGTTATTATTAGGGTTAGGGGTTAATATTAGTGTTAAGGGCTATTAGGGTTAGGGGTTAATATTAGTGTTAAGTATTATTAGGGTTAGTGGTTGATATTAGGGTTAGGGGTCATTATTGGGGTTATTGGTTAAGGGTTATTATTAGATTAGGTTTTTTTTAGGTTATTAGGGTTATTATTAGGGTTAGGGGTTAATATTAGTGTTAAGGGCTATTAGGGTTAATGGTTAATATAAGGGTTAGGGGTTATTAAGGTTAGCGGTTAAGGGTTATTAGGGTTAGGGGTTGGTTATTCGAGTTAGGGGTCATTATTAGGGTTAGTGGTTAATATTAGGGTTAGGGGTTGTTTTTTATTATTTTAGGGATTAGTTTATGATTATTAAAACGTATTTGTGAATTTTATGATTTTTAACTATTACATGTGAGCAGAAAAACATGCGACAAAATGCGCTAAAACGCTCAAATCAAGCATTTCAATACATTTCTGTAGAACAAAAAACTCTTCAAAAACGCACAAATCTGCCCGATTCGTTCTACAAAAAAAGCTCCAGAACTTTGAGCTTCAGTGCCGTTTCATACTTGTGTGATGACAGATATCGCATGTAATTTGCACCGGAGTGCTGTTCACATGTGATGTCTGTGCGATGCGATTTCAGCCATACAAACTAAGGATGAAATCCCATCGCATTCACATAAAAATGGTGCAGGACCCTTTTTTTGGTCCGCACTGGAATCGGACCGCATGGGTGTTCACACATATGCAATCCGATTCCAGCACCATTTCACAGTTCGCACTGCGATCTGCGAGCCAATTTGTGGGTGTCGTTAACTTTGTATTGACACCCGCAGTGATTCGCAGATCTCAGTGTGAACCAGTGATTCAGGTGCGACGCGGGAACCGGCACTAGATTCGCAGGGTTATCGCATCGCACAAGTATGAACCGGCACTCAGGCATGATCTTTTTCTCCTCCAGTGTTTGGAGCTTTGAGCTACAAAACGATGAGGTGTGAATGGCACCACACACTGTACAATTAGATTGAATAGTCTCCTTTAAGGTGGCCGCACACTGCACAATCTTCTTTAGGCTTAGCATCGCCTATGTAGTGCAAAAGCCTGCCTGATTAGATACAAATAGGATATCTTATTTAGATGTATCTTCCTATTACACAATTTTGGTAAATATAAAAAGGAGAATGTACAATCTCTGTACAATCAGATTGTATTGTGTATGTTTGGTTTTGGCTTTACTAAAACAATGTACTATGAGGACAAACCTGTGGAACTTCAGTTCAAAAAAAATTAAAACAATTTGCAAACCGGCACGTTTTCACGCATTAACGCACGTGTGCCTAGGGCAGCCCATTCACTTGAAAGGACTGCCCTAGGGACCCCAAAGTAGTTCCAGAACCTTTTCGGTTGTGGAGCATCAGGCTTTTTTTCCCATGTTCATTTTTGCCCATTGGTAGCACAATGTCGCATGGCAAAACACACACCTGCTTTTTGTGCTTGGGGTGCTGCGCGTGTATAAAAAGTTTGGCAAAATGCACAAGCAATTTAGGAAATGCACAGGTGTGAATGCAGCCTTCTGCATTTAAGTATTCTTACCCACCTTTCTGCACTGTGCGATAAATTACACAAGCACAACTCAGTGTACAATTTTGGCAGCGCTGAGATGAATGAACTCTGCACATGTGTGGGAGTGATATCATCCAAGTCTAGCCATTGAAAACCGACAGATTGATACCTGGTAGTTTCGGAACACCACAGCACTGGAAAGGCGGCAAGTGTACAGTAGGTACACTTAAACAACCCATGTAATACGCATTAAATCAGACAGACCCTTGCACTACGCAGTTGATGGTAGATCTAAAGGAGATAGAACAATCAGGTTGTATAGTGTATGGTCAAGCCATAAGTTGGCCATACATGATACAATCTTATCATATTACCAAAACTATATAATAGGATGACATTCTTCCCACTGACCACCAATGTGGGGGGCATTCTTCCCACTGACCACCGATGTGGAGAGCATTCTTCCCACTGACCACCAATGTGGGGGGCATTCTTCCCAATGACCACCAATGTGGGGGGACATTCTTCCCACTGACCACCAATGTGGGGGGACATTCTTCCCACTGACCACCAATGTGGGGGGGGGGCATTCTTCCCACTG
>BLSH010274617.1:0-17771 GCA_018402905.1 Glandirana rugosa
CCACCACAAATATACTACTTATCCTTGCGATTTCGTTTGGTCGTTAAAGGTAGCTGCTTGCTTCTTTCACTTCAACTATTGTGCTTAGCGCGAAAAAACCCCCCCCGACCAAGCTCAGGTATATGTCCTTCATCTCCCCTCTAAGTCGCAATCCTGATATTATGTCTCCTGTATTGTGCGAATGACCGCATACTCACCCTGACTAGACATTGTGACTCACCTGTACCTGTGTGATTGTACCACTGCTGTTTTTTGTATTGTGTTAAAAAATTGAATAAACTTTATGTTAAAAAAAAAAAAAAAATTACTTTATTTTGAGACACCACTGCTAGGACTCGTAGGTGTTTAACAGAAACATAAAAGAGTGATGGTAGAAAAAAGACCAAGTGGTCTATCGTACCTTCCCCATTTCTTTTTTTTTTTGTTATTTATATATGTTTTTGCTTTTTAACTAATTTTTGTCTGAGTATAGTTCTTTGTTTGTCCCAAGCATACTTGAATCCGGCTACTGTTGACTGACTCACTACCTCTGCTAAAGCGTGCAGGTTGCCTTGAATGTAGCACGTTTCGGAGGAGAGGCCACACTTTTGAAATATGTCATATCTACGGTAACCCGCATGCTCCTCCTGGGTGCATACTGTTTCACTGAGCTATTGCAGGTCTTCCATCTTTGGTGCCTGTCAGACATATGCGGCTGGCTGCCTGCTCACTTTTACCTTCTGAGCCCACATCGGGACAAGGATATACAAGCTGCATACAACTTAACAAGCTGGTGTCTGGATAGAGTTGATTTCAGAGATGAATTCTTGTATTCTAAGACTCACCACTCATGGATTATGACCATGTTTACAACTTGGGAGCGTGTAAGTGCATTATTTTATGACTTTAATCAATTAATAAAGAGGTTTATTGCACTTGGGTCGCACTTCCCTTTATTTGCCTTTATGTACAGATTGTCCACAGACCTTGTCTAGACATGTAAAATCTTTTAACCACTTGCCTACTGGCCACTTTCACCCCTTCCTGCCAAGGCCAATTTTCAGCTTTCAGCGCTGCCACACTTTGAATGACAATTGTACTCATATGACATTTTTACCAATTTTTTCACACAAATAGAGCTTTCTTTTGGTGGAATTTAATCACCACTGGATTTTTTAGTTTTTGCTTAACAAACAAAAAATTTGCTAAATTTTTCTCCTTCTCTGATGTGTGCTAATGAGGATGCACTGATGGGCACTGGTAGGCTGCACTGATGGGCACTGATAGGCTACACCGATGGGCACTGATGAGGCGGCACTGATGGGCACTAGTGGGGCGGCACTGGTGGGCACTGATGAGGAGGAACTGATGCGGACTAATGAGGAGGTGCTGATGAGGCTCCACTGATATGTGTCACTGATAGTCACTGATAGACCGCACTGATGGACACTAACAGGCGGCACTGATGAGGAGGCACTAACAGGCAGCACTGATGGACACTGGTTGGCAGCACTGATAGGCAACCATGAGAAGACACTGATGAGGCTGCACTGATAGGTGGCACTGATGGGCACTGATAGGCAACACTGTTGGGCACTGATGAGGAAAAACTGATCAAACCAAATCGCACTGCAGGGGAAAGCACAAGAATTGCGCAGGAATTTGAGCCATGTTCCTGGGCGATTCTGCTGTGAAATGGGCATAAGGAGTAATCCCATCTTTTTTTCTGTATTTTTTTTATACGCTTGGGACATTTAACCACTTGCTTACTGGGCACTTAAACCCCCCTCCTGCCCAGACCAATTTTTGTTGCGCTATAAACAAACAAAGAGTGACGATTTTGAAAAAAGAACAATATTTTTTACTTTTTGCTATAATAAATATCCAAAAAAAAAATATAAAAAACAAAGTATTCATTGGGTTTGGCTGAGATATATTTTTCTACATATTTTTGGTTAGAAAAATCGCAATCGGCGTATATTGATTGGTTTGCGCAAAAGTTATCGCGTCTACAAACTATGGGAATTGATTTATGGCGTTTTTATAATTTTTTTTTTTTTTTACTAGTAATGGCAGCGTTCTGCGATTTTTATCAGGACTTTGATATTGGGGTGGACATTTTTGATACTTTTTTGGGACCAATGACATTTACACAGCGATCAGAAATTTAAATGTCCACTGATTACTGTATAAATGTCACTGGCAGGGAAGGGGTTAACCTGCAGGGGGCAGTGATGGGGTTAACTGTGTTCTCTCATTGTGTTCTAACTGTGTGGGGGCGGGGCTGGCAGGGACATAACAGATCTCACTGTTCCCAGCGACAGGAACGGAGAACCCCCGTGTTTACATTGGCGGTTCTCCGTTCTGCAGCTCTGACAGGCGATCGCGTGTCACGAGCGGACATCGAGTCCAGCCGACCTGCGGTCACGCTTACGCAGCGTGCGGCGGCCGCGCGCTGCCTGTGAGTGCGCAAGGGGACATCTGCCTGGCAATTGAGATCCGCTATAGCGCGGATCTGAACTGGTTAAAAAGTATTCATCAATAAAGAAACAAAAAATTTCACGTCTTATGATGGTAGTTGCACACCATGTAAGATTTCTAAGGTAGAATATTGATCAATAATGTAACTATTCCTATGTCTTGTGTATGTTGGGTGCATTATAGCTCACCTGAAACTGCGTATTTACTAGAGCAAAATGAAGTTACAAACGCCTTGTTAAGTAACCAGATATTTTGCCTTGAAAATCCATCTCTGTGGCGCTCAGCAGCTGAGCTAAGGTGTGGCCGCGGTCAGAAATGTGAGGATTTTTATGTGTTTACTGTTGACTCTGCAATGCCAGAACAGGTGGGAGAAAAACTGGAAAATCAAGTTAAGGATTATGAAGAAATGAAGATTTTGCTCAACTTCTTTATGGCAGTTAACATAGAACTCCATATATGGTAAGGAAACTACAACAATATATGACTAGATGTACATATGATGGTGAAATCTTTACCTGCCCCAAGGCACACATTTCTATAGGAACACCATTCTTCCTTCCAGCTCTTTGGAACAACTTTAAGACCTCATACACACTGGATGTTATACAAGTGCCAGTAGCATCAGCTGTACAATGAGTGTTGCAGTGTATTTGCAGTAGTATTTTTCAGCGTTTTTTAGATTTATTTTTTTTAGCAAAACAATACTACCACAAAAGTTAATGGCTTAAAAACACTGATAAACCCTGAATAGCTGTGTTTTTCAGTTTTTTTTTTTTTTTTTTTTTTTAGTTTTTCAGCTTTTATTAGAATTAGAGCATTTTTACAACTGAAAAACTCCAAAACCAACTAGTTCTGGGTTTTTTTCCAGCCAGAAAATGCCACTTCCAACGAAAACGCTGATAGCAGCCTATGTGTGCATGGACACATAGAATAACATGCTGGGGAGTTTACTGGATGCAGAAAAAAATGCCTGAAGCCAAAAACAGCTGCTGTACAAACGTCCAGTGTGCATAAGGCCTAAGACCTGCACTATAGTAAACCAATTATAGTAATTAGACTAAACTAAGGTTTTCAAATAAGAAATGCAACTGCTCATTATTTGATATGAAAATCCCCTTATCAATAGACTGGCTTAATCGTTTCCCAATCACTGTACATATATATATATGTATATATATGTATATATACAGTATCTCACAAAAGTGAGTACACCCTCACATTTTTGTAAATATTTTATTTTATCTTTTCATGTGACAACACTGAAGAAATGACACTTTGCTACAATGTAAAGTAGTGAGTGTACAGCTTGTATAACAGTGTAAATTTGCTGTCCCCTCAAAATAACTCAACACACAGCCATTAATGTCTAAACCGCTAGCAACAAAAGTAAGTACACCCGTAAGCAAAAATGTCCAAATTGGGCCCAAAGTGTCAATATTTTGTGTGGTCACCATTATTTTTCATCACTGCCTCTCTTGGGCATGGAGTTCACCAGAGCTTCACAGGTTGCCACTGGAGTCCTTTTCCACTCCTTCATGATGACATCACAGAGCTGGTGGATGTTAGAGACCTTGTGCTCTTCCACCTTCCATTTGAGGATGCCCCACAGATGCTCAATAGGGTTTAGGTCTGAAGACATGCTTGGCCAGTCCATCACCTTTACTCTCAGCTTCTTTAGCAAGGCAGTGGTCGTCTTGGAGGTGTCTTTGGGGTCGTTATGTTGAAATACTGCCCTGCTGCCCAGTCTCTAAAGGGAGGGGATCATGCTCTGCTTCAGTATGTCACAGTACATGTTGGCATTCATGGTTCCCTCAATGAACTGTAGCTCCCCAGTGCCGGCAGCACTCATGCAGCCACAGACCATGACACTCCCACCACCATGCTTAACTGTAGGCAAAACACACGTCTTTTTACTCCTCACCTGGTTGCCGCCACACATGCTTGACACCATCTGAACCAAATAAGTTTATCTTGGTCTCATCAGACCACAGGACGTGGTTCCAGAAATTAACATCCTTAGTCTGCTTGTCTTCAGCAAACTGTTTGCGGACTTTCTTGTGCATCATCTTTAGAAGAGGCTTCATTCTGGGACGACAGTCATGCAGACAAATTTGATGCAGTGTGTGGTGTATGGTCTGAGCACTGAATGGCTAACCCCCCCCCCCCACCCCTTCAACATCTGCAGCAATGCTGGTAGCACTCATACGTCTGTTTCCCAAAGACAACTTCTGAATATGACGCTGAGCATGTGCACTCAACTTCTTTGGTCGACTATTGCGCGGCCTGTTCTGAGTGGAACATGTCCTGTTAAACTGCTGTATGGTCTTGGCCACTGTGCTGCAGCTCAGTTTCAGGCTCTTGGCAATCTTCTTATAGCCTAGGTCATCTTTATGTAGAGCAACAATTCTTTTTTTTTCAGATCCTCAGAGAGTTCTTTGTCATGAGGTGCCACTTTGAACTTCCAGTGGCCAGTATGAGAGAGTCAGAGTGATAACACCAAATTTAACACACCTGCTCCCCATTCACACCTGAAACCTTGTAACACTAACGAGTCACATGTCACCGGGGAGAGAAAATGGCTAATTGGGCCCAATTTGGACATTTTCACTTAGGGGTGTACCTACTTTTGTTGGCAGTGGTTTAGACATTAATGGCTGTGTGTTGAGTTATTTTGAGGGGACAGCAAATTTACACTGTTATACAAGCTGAACACTCACTACTTTACATTGTAGCAAAGTGTCATTTCATCAGTGTTGTCACATGAAAAGATAGAATAAAATATTTACAAAAATGTGAGGAGTGTACTCACTTTTGTGAGATACTATATATATCATCCTGGTGTAATTTTTTTATTTTTTCAGCCGTAGATTCTCTTTTATGAAAAAGTGATCTGAGTAGCTATACATCTGCCC
The DNA here is from genome assembly GCA_018402905.1 of Glandirana rugosa. Lineage (NCBI taxonomy): Eukaryota > Metazoa > Chordata > Amphibia > Anura > Ranidae > Glandirana > Glandirana rugosa. The sequence continues at coordinate 5,373 of BLSH010274617.1, forward strand.
AAACACTTTTATAGGGGGCAGAAGGGGGTATCCGCCTCCTGCCGCCACCTGCCGCCACCTGCCACCTTTCCTGGGTCCCCCATTACACCAGGAAGCCTGCAACCAATACAACCTGGCACATCAAAAACACTATGAAGAATGCTAGGAATTTCTATTCTCCACTTACTCATGTGATATAAGAAACCAGAAGCAATGAGGATTTTCTCACTCCAGTTTATCAGCTAGTAAAGCCTCTGCTCACGTGCAAATGTAAACACATATGTACAGTAGGTTCCGCGTGCATATGTAAATGGTGATTGCACCACACATTTGAGGTATTTCCATGGGCAGCAGATTGAGAGCAGTAATTATAGCACCAGACGTCCTGTTTAGCTCTAAACTGGTAACCTGTAAAGACTTTTAACCACAGTGCCCTGAATATCAGTGTAGCTATCCCCTTTCACACTTGCCGGTTACCAGCTCTCCTTTCCTCACACTGTGACAGCACATGAGGAAAGGAATGCCGATAACCAGCAAGTGTGTTTACATTGTGATCAGCTGTGATTGGACACAGCTCATCACATGATAAAGGGCCGCTGTGATTGACCTTTTACCCTGATCTGTGATGCCCTACTGACCATCCACCTCTCTACAGACACCATCCACTGAGCTACTGACAGCATCCACTGCCCTACTGACTGTCCACTGCCCTACTTACACTGTCCATTACCCTACTGACCATCCACTCAGGGCCGTAGATAATTTTTTATTCTGGGGGGGGGTTCAGCAACAGGTGGCAAGTGGTGAAGCGGGGGGTGAGGGGGGAGAACCAAGCAGCGCTGTGTGCATCGATGGAGCATGGCTCCATTGACCCACACAGCACTGGTGTGAGCATGCACTGTGTGCCCCCGTAGCAAGCAGGGTTGTCGTTAAGATTTCACTGACACCCACTGTAAATTGCAAGGGCAGTGTAATTTGAATGTGGTGCAGGATCAGGGCCACCTTTCATATTGATTGGACCCTGGGCAAACATTTTCTTCGCCCCCCCCCCATTCACATCATGACTGCTCACTGATTGGTTGCTGGAGGTTAAAGCACATCATTACCACTGACTGATTGGTTGCTGGAGGTTACAGCACATCATCTCACTGCCTGCACACCATGGCCTGGGGTGGTGGGGACTCTCCAATAGACAGAAAACTCCTAGAACGTGTTATTAGCAATGAGCAGAGCACAAACACCTATGAAAGTAGAGACTGCAGTGTGTGTGAAAGAGGCCTTCATGGTGAAAGGTCTACTTTAAACCAGAGCAGCTTGTTCTGACTCTCATACACTCCATTTGTTGTGTGGATGTATAGCTTGGTTTCAGACTGCATCCCAGTGATGGCCAACCAATTAGGTTTACAGTGCCTCAACTGCAGCCCCTGCAGGGCTGGTGCAAGGATTTTTGATACCCTAGGCGAAACCTCATTTTGCCGCCCCCTTTGGCTCCACCCCCTTTTCCCTGCCCAGCCCGATCAGCGCCGATCAAATGCAGCCTCTCCAGCGCCCATCAAATACAGCTTCACCAGCGCCAATCAATACAGCCTCACCTGTGCCCATCAAATGCAGCTCCACCTGTGCCCATCAAATACAGCTTCACCTGTGCCCATGAAATACAGCCTCGCGGAGGGGGGGTATTTGGCAGATCAGTCACCATTTCTATATACATTTGCAAATGGCATGTGATAATACAATCTCATTATTTCAGTCACACAGTGTCAGTTTTTACATGAATCAATGCAGAGCAGCCAGTGACAGATCAACAGTGGCCAGGCGCCCCTAGGCGGCAGTGCGCCCTAGGCGGCCGCCTACTTCGCCTAGTGGTAGAGCCAGCCCTGAGCCCCTGACACACCAAAGGGTTGTGCATATCATTTACTACCAGACATACTATGTGAGATGGTCAGAGACTGCAGGCGTACAAGAGATGGTCAGAGACTGCAGGCGTACAAGAGATGGTAAGAGACTGCAGGCGTACTACAGGAGATGGTCAGAGACTCCAGACGTACTACAGGAGATGGTCAGAGATTGCAGACATAGTACAGGAGATGGTCAGAGACTGCAGATGTACTACAGGAGATGGTCAGAGATTGCAGACATAGTACAGGAGATGGTCAGAGACTGCAAACATAGTACAGGAGATGGTCAGAGACTGCAGACATAGTACAGGAGATGGTCAGATGCTGCAGACATTGTACAGGAGATGGTCAGAGACCACAGACAGAGTACAGGAGAGGGTCAAAAACTGTAGGTGTACTACAGGAGATGGTCAGAGATTGCACGCATACAAGAGATAGTCAGGGACTGCAAATGTACAAGAGAATGTCAGAGACTGCATACGTACTACAAGAGATGGTCAGAAACTGCAGAACTACAACAGGAGATGGTCAGAGATTGCAGACATAGTACAGGAGATGGTCAGAGACTGTAGACATAGTACAGGAGATGATCAGAGACTGCAGACATAGTACAGGAGAGGGTCAGAGACTTTAGGTGTACTACAGGAGATGATCAGAGACTGCAGACTACTACAGGAGATGGTTAGAGACTGCAAGGGTACAAGAGAGGGTCAGAGACTGCAAGCGCACTACAACAGATGGTCAGAGACTGCAGACATACTACAGGAGATGGTCAGGGACTGCAGATGTACAAGAGATGGTCAGAGACTGCAGACATACTACAGGAGATGGTCAGAGACTGCAGGCATACAAGAGATTGTCAGAGACTGCAGGCGTACTACAGGAGATGGTCAGAGACTGCAGACATACTGGAGGAGATGGTCAGAGACTGCAATTGCACTACAGGAGATGGCGAGAGGCCATCTATGTACTGTCGTATCTCCTATCCCTGTACATTGTCTGCTGAACACTCACAATGGTCCTTCCTGATCACCATAACAGGTGCTGTCAGTGTGCCCCCACACAACACATGTCATTTACTTACTGTGTGACAGGTTCCAGACTTTCAGCATGGACTGTACCTCTCCTCCCCACTGATCACAGGTCTGGTTGTTAGACGGTGGAGTGATTGGCTGTTAGGGGGATGTGGAGGTCACATGTTGGCAGGTCAGGCAGTGGTTGATTGGGGATTGGAAGAGATGACAGAGCACCAAGCCGGGAACCAAGCCTCACAGCTGTAGTCCAACTCCACCCCAGTAGTATTTGGCCACCATCTTATTTACGGGCAGCGCAGGTGCAAGGGGCAGCTGCTTTGTGCCCCACAACAATGACTGGGGCTGGGCCCAGGGCAGCTGCTTCTTTTGACCAACGTTAAAGACAGCCTTGTGAGGGAGATGCGTTGCAGGTTTTCTGCACCACATCCTACTGTGAACCAGGGCTTATTATTGCCTTTTCAACACAATTAAAAAAGGGCCAGGGCACTGAGGTCAGCAAACAGTCCAGCCTGGCTCTGGCAGCAATGTTGTTGTGCCTGGCAACCCCTCAGCCCTTTGGCTCTGCAGTCAGCACTACAACTTAGCTGACAGAGTCAGGCTGGACTGTCAGTACCAACCAAGCAGTGGAAAATGGTAACCCACGACTTGGATGATTAGTGAATAATTTTTCCAGTTGCCACAGACTCATTTACCTCAATGGCAGCACAGCAGTGGTCGTAAGTGGTCTGTGATGACCGTCTCTCAGGCAGCAAACAAGCCAAAAAGGAAAGAGGCAGAATCAGCTCTTTAGCAGCAGTACTGCTACCTTGCATGTTCTCTGCTCCATTTTCCTCCGAAGTCCAAGGCGGGAAGTACAGAATGTAGAGCCGCCCGCTCCACTGTGTCTATGATCTGTCTGCCGGGAACCCAGAATATTCGGGTCATAACAGCGTGACGTAAGTGCCTGTGACGGTGTGTCTTACACTCGATCTGCTGCATCCACTTTGCCCGCAATACTGACTGCTGTTCTCCACTGTTTGTTGTTGCGGTGCTGGCGCTATGAGAGACGACAGGGCAGAGACACTTTTTATTTTTGGCAGGATGCTCTGGGGGGGTTTGAACACCCCAAACCCCCCCTTATCTATTATCTACAGCCCTGCATCCACTACCCTACTAACTATCCCCTGCCATACTTACTTCCACTGCCCTATTGACACCATCGACTGCCCTACCTAGACACTGCCCACTGGCCTACTGACCTCTTATCCTCTGAACTGCTGACCCCACTAATCTGCCCTACAAACTGAGGACCTGTGTATACAGACTTACATACTACTGACCTCTGTACTCTGCCCTACACCCTGAAGCCAGGCCAGAAACTAGTCAAGCAAGTCAGCCTGCACTTGCACTTTTTCTGCCTTCATGATGGACTCCTGTATCAGACTAGTGAGGGTAACCAACTAAACTGTAAACATGAAAATATTGTGTTTTAATATGAATGCAGAGTTTTTCACTGAAGCAAAATTTCAAGGTAGGCTAAGTTTATATTTTTACAATGCCGTTTGTTTTATTATTTTTTTTATGTTTTCTTCAAACCACCCTTACTATTTATTGGGAGCATGTTGGTTAATTTCTTTAAAAAAACAAAAAATAATATATAATACTGAGCTTCCCAGTGAATGGCTGTGCAGAGGGGGAGTGTCAGATCAAGCCTGATCATTGGAAGAGAGCAGGCTGGGTTCCCAGCATAGCTAGAGAACTGACCACGATGTGCTCTCCTACTTAATATGGTCAGTTTTTAACAGGGAAGCAAGGGGAATGGAAGGAACACCAGGGATTTCACATAAAGGAAGAGAACAGGAGACTTTCTCATACATGTGCATGGTACAACAGGCACATATCAGGCATATGAAGTGTTGGGGTAACAAACAATTTAATTTATACCAATAAGACATAACTTTATGACCACTGACAGGTTAAGTGAATAACATTGAATATCTTGTTACAATGGCATTTGAAATTTGGTGGGATATATTAGGCAGCATAAAACATGTCCCTGAAGTGGATGGGTTGAAAGCAGAAAAAATGGGCATTACAGTTGGCTGTTTATGAGGCTGTGTAGCTGCAGATCGGTCAGGGTGCCCAAGCTGACTTGTGTCCACAGCCAAAAGCGCTTTGGGCAATGTTCTGCTGGGAAACCTTGGTCCTGCCATTTATGTGGATTTTACCTAATACGGACCACCTAATTACCCATTGTTGCTGACCAAGTACACCCCTTCATGTAAATAGTATTCCCTGAAGGCAGTGACTTCTTTCAGTAGGATAATGTGCCTTGCCACACTGCAAAAATAGTTCAAGACTGGTTTGAGGAACACAACAACGATTTCAAAGTGTTGACTTGGCTTCCAAATTCTCCAGATCTCAATCCTTTGAGCATCTGTGGGATGTGCTGGAAAATCAAGTCCAATCCAAGGAGGCCCCACCTCTCAACTTACAATACTTAAAAGATCTAGTACCGATGGCTTGATGCCACATACCACAACATACCTTCAGAGGACTAGTGGCGTCCATGCATTGACGGGTCATGGCTGTTTTGGCTGCAAAAGGGGGATCCACTCAATATTTGGTGGGTGGTCATAAAGTTATAGCTGATCAGTGTGTACAAATACGTTTGTTTCTTTGGTGTCCTGAATTGGTGAGAAAACAGTAGCAATGAGTAATGCCTGGTGCAGATATAATGCATGTTTAATACACACAAGCTTTCAGTGAAGCATCAGGTCCATCTCACCCTGAACCACATTAAATGAACATAGACTGCAACATCTGTCAGACACAGTTTGTTAGCATGTGTTTCCCTGGTGGTGTAAGCATCCAGCACTTGTGTGTACTAGACATGTGCAATTTGTTTCATTCCGCATTCGTTTTTCGTCAAAATTCAGAATTTTCATAAATTCGGAAACGTCCGAATAATGAAAATCCATTACCCGGATTTTTCAGAAAACACATTTTTGAAAAGAACGAAAATCGGAAAAACAAAAATCCGAAATTCAAAAATCTGAATGAACGAAAATCCGAAATTTGAAAATCCAAAATTCGGAAATCTGAATAAACAAAAATCCAAAATTTGAAAACAAAAATCCGATAATTAGTAAGAACGAAATTCCAAAAATTAAAAATCCGAATGAACTAAAATCCAAAAATAAGAACAAAAATCCAAAAATTTGAAAGAACAAAAATCCGAAAATAAGAACGGAAATCTGAAAATTCGAAAATCCTAAAGAACAAAGAACATTTGGATAATTTCTATTATAATAATATAATTTGAAAGGAAATTCCAATACCTACCTATAATTGAATAGTTTATAACCATTATTATAGTCTTTTATAATTATTATTATTATTTATTATTATTATTATTATTATTATTGATAATAATAAAAACTAATAATAAAAACTATAGTAATAGTTATAAACTATTAAGTTATAGGTAGGTATTGGAATTTCCTTTGAAATTTGGCTGTTAGTGAATGTAATGAATTATTAACCATTATTTTAGTTTTTTAATTGTTATTATTATTTATTAATAATACATAATAATAATAAAAACTATAATAATAGTTATAAACTATTAAATTAGTTAGGTATTGGCATTTCCTTTCAAATTTGTCTGCCTGTTAGTGAACTAATTTTTCTGAATTCCCGATAATAACGAATACCGCATCTATACGTATGGAACAAACCAAATTTGTATTTTTCTGAACTTCCGAATTACCGATAATAACGAATACCGCATCTATACGAATAGAACAAACCGAATTTGAATATTTCCGATTTCACGAATTACCAAAAATAGCGAATACCACATGTATATGAATGGAATGAACCGAATTCGAATTTTTCCAAATTACCGATAATAACGCGTCTATACGATAGAACGAATCGAATTCAAATGTTTCCAAATTTACGAATTTATTCGAAATAAAGAATTTTGATCATAACGAAAAACAGAAAAAAAAAAACGAAAACAGAAAAAAACAAAAACAAAAGAAACATGAAAACGCAGTCACATGTCTAGTGTGTACACAGTTTTAACTAGATCAGGCTATCATAATGCAAATTCAGAGCAGTAAGTCTTTAGTTGCCAGCCATTGTTGTATAAAAACTATAATCAGTGCCTTATGCTGTATATGTTCACAGCCACATCTACTGAGCTTGGTATCTTTGTGCTTCAGAGATAAGTAAATAAAGGTTTTGTTGGCAACACTACAAAGTAATTTAAATCAATTAAATGATTGTGATAACACCTGAGCTTTAATCTTATGTTATTGATCCGTATTTCAAAAATATGCCCGCTTACCTTTTCTTTATTTAACAACTGGCTTACTGCTTGGGGCATGCATTGCAACCTGAATTGCCTGTTTCCTTGTGTCTCCTGGGGTATCATCCATCATCTGGCAGATAACTTTCACATAGAATAATTAAACCCTGACATTATTGCAACATCTAGAGGTACCTGATTTAAGAACACAGCAAAAGTTGATCATTTGCTGTATTTGTTTCAATATTTACAGAAAATAACCGCTGTTCCCCAGGTTGATGGGGTTGGCTTTTTATATGCATGCTCTTACAATACAAGCATGTATAGCTACCTGGGCATTGAACTAAGAAATAATCATGCTTGGATCACATATGTAAACATCAGACTTAATTTATACATCCTGCTGCCCTAATCACTCTGAATCATGAAGCCCTTTTGAGCAAGCACCATGCTTTATGTCATGTGATTAATGCTAAAAACATACTCATGGAGGTAGAATGTCATCTTATTTAAACGCAGGACTACTTTTCAACTGTATAAAGCAATGTTTTTCAACCAGGGTGCTCAGGCACCCTGTGGTGCCTTCTGGGGTCTTCAGGGGTTCCTTAGCAAAATGCCTAACAATTGCCACAAATTTCCCTAAATTTGTCAACAAGCCAGTGGATCAAGCCTGCCTTATTGTTATACAAACCCTAGGTTACAACCTTGGGCACTATGAGAGCCAGCCGCTGGCATCCTAACTACATATGATGTAATTGGTTGGTAAGGAGGATGTCAGGCGCTTGCATCCTCATATGCCCCTCCACTGCTTCTCTCCGTTAGCGCTGAAGTTACATTAGCTGAGCAAGGGAGAAGAGAAATGCTGGAATACTAGTACCAGTGTGCAAAGGCGCATTTGCTTTGTAAAAATAAACCACATCTGTCCAACGTGTGTGGATGGTGCATATGTAAAACTATTAGTTTAGTTATATACATTTTAGATTGGCGGTGCCTCAAGATTGTGCAAAATTTTAAGGGGTGCCTTGACTAAAAAAAGGTTGAAAAACACTGGTATATACCACAAAACAGGATAAAATAGGATAAAAAAGAGATGATTTATTGTTTCTTAACCACTTGCCGACCGCCGATCGGCATCTGACGGCGACAAGGTGGCTCTGTAGCGCAAATCGCCGTCATATGATGGCGGCTGCGAGATCGCGCCTCCGGCGTCGCGCGCGCACTCACTGTGTCCGGGGAGGGCCAGGGAGCGGGTGCGGCGGATTCGATCTCCGCCGGCCACCCGCGATGCCCCCCCCGGAGTGAAAGAACGGAGGTCCGTGTAAGTAAACACGGACCTCCGTTCTGAGTGAGGGGGAAGGGCTGTGATCACAGCCTTCCTCTACACGGAAGCTGTGATCGCTTCCCTTCCCCAGCTAGGGCAGTCCCCATACAGTTAGAACACGCCCAGGGAACATAGTTAACCCTTAGAGCGCCCCCTGCAGGTTAACCCTTTCACTGCCAATGACATTTACACAGTAATCAGTGCATTTTTATAGCACTGATCGCTGTATAAATGCCAATGGTCCCAAAAAAGTGTCAAAATGGTCCGACATGTCCGCTGAAATATCGCAGTACCGCTAAAAATCGCAGATCGCCGCCATTACTAGTAAAAAATAAAAAATAAATAAAAACCCCAAAAATGAGATCTCATCATCCGTAAACGCGACCACTTTTGCGCAAACCAATCAATAAACGCCGATTGTGATTTTTTTTATCGCAAATATGAGGAAGAATATAAAAACCGATAAAAAAAAAAGTTTTTTTATATTTTTTTTTTTGGATTTGTATTTTAGCAAAAAGTAAGAAATTTGGGTTTTTTTGCAAAATTGTCGCTCTTCTTTTGTTTATAGCGGCGATCAGAAATGACGCAGCGGTGATCAAATACCACCAAAAGAAAGCTCTATTTGTGGGAAAAAAAGGACGCAAATTTCGTTTGGGTACAACGTCGCACGACCGCGCAATTTTCAGTTAAAGCGACGCAGTGCCTAATCGCAAAAAGGGCTCCGGTCCTAAAGTGTGAAATCCTTCCGGGGCTGAAGTGGTTAAACTATTAATTGTTCAGGTGTTATGAATACTCTCAACATCCCATGCCCCCTTTCCCACTGCAGTTCTCCTGCTGAATCTAACCACACATGTTCAGATTTGGACATAACAGGTCAACATAATAAGGATAAAGTTATCAAAGTTTACAAATGTTGGACTATGTGCTACTCCTCTAACCCTGCTGCCCTAAGCATTGGCCTATGAGTACCTTATGGTAATTACTACTGAATCAGAACAATTTAATGTTAGTAATCCTGTTGTAGCACCCCATTACCCCTGGGAGAAAGAGGGTCAGAAGATATTGGGCAGCAGTCACTTTAGATTGTTCTGTAGTCCTACCCCCTCAGGAGCTGCTGAATAAGATGGGTACTCTGCTCTTTGCCTTGACCTTCCCAAGGGACTCAGCCCCTCTGATACACCAGGTTGAGTGTAAAAGCAAGAGAACATAGTGAAGCCTGGCAAACAATTCCTATTACCCAATAATAGTGCTATATCAAAAGCAGACAGCTAATCAGTTAACAAACTAATCTTAACCACTTCAGCCCCAGAAGGATTTACCCCCTTAATGACCAGGCCATGTTTTGCGATACAGCACTGCGTTACTTTAACTGACAATTGCGCGGGCGTGCAACAATGTACCCAAATAAAATTGATGTTGTTTTTTCCCCCCCACAAATAGAGCTTTCTTTTGGTGGTATTTGATCACCTCTGCAGTTTTTATTTTTTGCGCTATAAACAAAAAGAGCGACAATTTATAAAAAGCTTTTGCTATAATACATATCCAAAAAAATGTAAAAAAAAATGTATTCATCAGTTCTGCCTCTCTGTGGAGTGATCGCTGGTTGCCGGCGGGCAACGTTGAGCCCGCAGTGTCTCGTGCAGGAAACTACATATGGGTACGCCGTTCCACGCAATAGGACCGCCTTGAAGCAGTATATATGCGGTGGGCGGTCCATAAGTGGTTAATGTATTATCGCTCAGTAAAGTTGATAACTGCGCAAATACAAATAAATTGGCAATTGTGGTAACAGTTTAGCATACAAAATGGCTAACAGCAGTACCTTATGTTGTTCTTCTGCCAGCTATCATTGGGGCCCTTTAAGAAACGTTGGTGCACTTAATGACAGTTTTAGTAAACCAGCATGCAGCATACATGTGGTAAAGATGCAATAAAGGTGCAGTAAAGATGCAGTAAAAGTGCAGTATAGGTATGGAATAGGTGCAGTATACTTAATGTCCTGCTTTCAGTCACTCAGTCCCTACTAGCAGTGAACAATAGGCACTGAGCCCTTTCACCAGCCCCTTTGGTACATCTGTGAACTCTGGCTGTATAAGGGCCCCCCTCAGTCTCTCCACAGAATGCCTCCTGTGATCAATGGCGGGAAGGAGAGGATGAGAGGGTGCTCCACTCTCCCTTCGGCAGCGGTGTGATCGCTGTGGTCAATGCTGCACTGCCGCAGGTGTCTCCACTCCCAGGTCTCAGTCTCTAGCTCTAGCCAGTCGCCCCATAGATGATCAGTGTGCACTAGGACTGATGTGCACATTTTGGCTCCCATACTGCAAAGAGGAAGAGGTTTCCAGTGATCTGGTAAAAGCTGTTTCAGCACTCCTCTTCCTCCTCAATGTCATATACGAACTGTATTGTAAAGGTTCACAAATCCCATTATCTGTTGTGTTTAGACTAAAATTCCGTTCATCCTCAGCATTCTGTGTAGAAGTCCATAGGCTTCCCTGGCTATGGTTCTCCCTCATCCAGCATAGCGGTAGAACGTGTAAGTGAAAGTAAAACTAACGGTGAAGCACAGTGTCTCCTTCTCCAATCTCCATGTTTGGGGAGCCCAGACAGAATTAAAAATTGACAGGCGTTTTATCCCTCTCTACTCTATCCAAAACTAGCCTTTAGTTACACTTTTACTTAGAGATAGAGCATTTCAGGACTCGACTACAGTGGTGGGAGATCCAAGTATATCCCAGCTTATAGAATATGTGTGAGGGCCAGCTACTCTTGGCGAAAGTGGCAACAGCTGGTTCGACAAGAGCTGGTTCCTCTGTGGTAGCACCAGTCACCTGTCACTCGGCCTGGGTCTGGACCGCAGTCTGCAATTTGATGATGTCTGTCTGCTCTAAAGCATTTTCTATAACTGCCTTGTGTATGCCTATTCCATTTTTACAACATAAAGACAATGTTCAAATAACTCTTGTGTGGTGATTCCTCTCAATGTTCAAGTACACTGATTAGGCCCCGCCTACATGTGCATAATTTAGGCAAGCATTCGCGCCAATGTCGGTAACATTACCAGTAGGCGCGTCAAATTCAGGTATGTACCGACGAAGGCCCGGCGCATAGCGCCGGACCCTGCCGGAAAGTCTGCCGTAAAGACGGGCTCCCGGCGCTGTGAGTGGCCGGAGCCACAAACCCGGAAGGATCCACAGAGGGAACATGTCAGCTCCCTCTGTGGGGAGCTTCGTTCTGAGGTAAGTATTACATAATGAGCTAGTATGCGGTGCATACTAGTTCATTATGCCTTTGCTTTGCAGGTGTTTTTTTTTTTTTTTTTTTACAACCGCTTTAACTTTACAAGAGTACAAGAAAAAAAAGCCTTTAAAATTCTATATTTGTAAGGTTATGAAGTAAAGATAATATCTGCAGTGTAATCTTTACAGAAAATCAATAGCCGTGTTAGGTTATTCACAATTAAATATAAATCTTATGGGTTAAGTCGACTTTCATCCATAAAAAATTTGAGATTTATGAGTCTAAACTTCAAAGGGAGTAAACATTTTCTGTGTATGAGGTCATAAATAAGAATTTTTCTGCACGCTGGTGGGTGGATCTGCTTTAAAGTATATGTGAACCTTAACCTTGTATAACAACCAATTCAGTTTGAAGTAGAATGTATACATATAATCGTATAACCTGCTGCATAAAAGGCTTAGAGAACTGGCCTCCTTGTGATGATGGGGGTGGAAGCAGCATAAACAGAGCATAGGCACAATACAGTGTAAAATGCAGATACAGAAATACACTATGATGAGATGGGCAGAGGGCTGTGACAGCAGTACATTGATCTTCTCAGCGAAGAGCTGTGCGGGGGGGGGGGGGGGGGGG
>BLSH010274617.1:26148-39469 GCA_018402905.1 Glandirana rugosa
GACGGGGGTGGACACAATAACCGACGTTTTGACGGGGGTGGACACAGTGACCGACGTTTTGACGGGGGTCGACACAGTGACCGACGTTTTGACGGGGGTGGACACAAAGTGGGGGCACTTTTGCAACCAATAACACAGGTGGGATACTTTTGCAGCCAGTGACACAGGTGGGGGCACTTTTGCAGCCAGTGACACAGGTGGGGGCACTTTTGCAGCCAGTGACACAGGTGGGGCACTTTTACAACCAGTGACACAAGTGAGGGAACTTTTGCAGCCAATAACACAGGTGGGGGCACTTTTGCAGCCAGTGACACAGGTAGGGCACGTTTGCAGACAGTGACACAGGTGGGGGCAGTTTTGCAGCCAGTGACACAGCTGGGGGCAGTTTTGCAGCCAGTGACACAGGTGGGGGCAGTTTTGCAGCCAATAACACAGGTGGGGGCAGTTTCGCAGAGAACCCCCCCCAAGTCCCGCACTTACCCCATCTAATAGGCAGGATTGTTGCAGAGTTCGGCATGCGGAGAAGCGTGCTGAGAGTCTGCAGAGATTCGGCATATAGAGAGCGGCTGTGTCCCCCTTCGTCAGGTGGTCACGGTCTCTGTGGAGCGGGAGTCACTTCCGCCACCACAGTGACCAGCCCCCGGCAACCGCATCCAATCACATTGAGCCACAGGCTCAGGGCAGCCAATCAGACTGTGTGTGTGCGCCTGTTCAGCGGGCCAGGCTGACTTTTTTTTTTGTTATCCAGTGGGGAGGCGGCGCCCAAGCTCATACACCAGCCGCCGCTGCAGTATACAGCCCCAGCATCACAGGACAGAGTACACAGCTCAGCATCACAGGACACAGTATACAGCACAGGTGGGGGCACTTTTGCAGCCAATAACACAGGTGGGGCACTTTTGCAGCCAGTGACACAGGTGGGGCACTTTTGCAGCCAGTGACACAGTGGGGCACTTTTGTAGCCAATGACAAAGGTGAGGGCACTTTTGCAGCCAGTGACACAGGTGGGGGGACTATTGCAGCCAATAACACAGGTGGGGCACTTTTGCAGCCAATAAAACAGGTGGGGCAGTTTTGCAGCCAGTGACACAGGTGGGGCACTTTTGCAGCCAGTGACACAGGTGGGGCACTTTTTCAGCCAGTGACACAGGTGGGGCACTTTTGCAGCTGATAACACAGGTGGGGTACTTTTGCAGCCAGTGACACAAGTGGGGGAACTTTTGCAACCAATAACACAGGTGGGGGTACTTTTGCAGCCAGTGACACAGGTGGGGGCACTTTTGCAGCCAGTGACCAAGGTGGGGTACTTTTGCAGCCAGTGACACAAGTGGGGGCACTTTTGCAGCCAATAACAAAGGTGGGGGCACTTTTGCAGCCAGTGACACAGGTGGGGCAGTTTTGCAGCCAGTGACACAGGTGGGGGCAGTTTTGCAGCCAGTGACACAGGTGGGGGCAGTTTTGCAACCAGTGACACAGGTGGGGGCAGTTTTGCAGCCAATAATATAGGTGGGGGCTGTTTTGCAGAGAACCACCCCACCCCCCCGAAGTCGGGACAAGTCCCGCACTTACCCCATCTAATAGGCAGGATTGTTGCAGAGTTCAGCATGCGGAGAAGCGTGCTGAGAGTCTGCAGAGATTCGGTATACAGAGAGCGGCTGTGTCCCCCTTCGTCGGGCGCTCAGGGTCTCTGTGGAGCGGGAGTTACAGTGACCCACCCCCGGCAACCGCATCCAATCACATTGAGCCACAGGCTCAGGGCAGCCAATCAGACTGTGTGCGTGCGCCTGTTCAGCGCACACACATAGACTTTAATGGCTGACCAATCGGCTCACTACTTGGCTGTCAGGTAACAGCCAAGGAGCTGATACAAAAAAAAAAAAGAAAGTCAACATACCGGCGCCACCTGTAGGGGTGCCAGGCTGACTTTTTTTTTTTTTTATCCAGCGGGGAGGCGGCGCCCCTCATACATCAGCCGCCGCTGCAGTATACAGCCCCAGCATCACAGGACAGAGTACACAGCTCAGCATCACAGCACCCAGCATCACAGGTGGGGTGAATTGCAGCCAATATCACAGGTGGGGGCACTTTTGCAGCCAGTATCACAGGTGGGGTAAATTGCAGCCAATATCACAGGTGGGGGTAAATTGTAGCCAATATCACAGGTGAGGTAAATTGCAGCCAATATCGCAGGTGGTGGCAAATTGCAGCCAATATCACAGGTGGGGTAAATTGCAGCCAATATCACAGGTGGGGGTAAATTGCAGACAGTATCACAGGTGGGGACACTTATGAAGCCAATAACACAGGTGGGGGCACTTATGCAGCCAATAACACAGGTGGGGGCACTTATGCAGCCAATAACACAGGTGGGGGCACTTATGCATCCAGTATCACAGGTGGGGGCATTTATGCAGCCAATAACACAGGTGGGGTACATTGCAGAGACCCCCCCCCCAGGTCAGGACAAGTCCCGCACTTAAACCATCCAATAGGCAGGCAGGATTGTTGCAGAGTTTGGCATGTGGAGAAGCGGGCTCTGAGTCTGCAGAGATCGGCATGCGGAGAAGCGGGCTGTCCCTCATCGTCGGTCGGTCACCAGGTGGTCAGGATCTCTGCGGGAGCAGGAGTCACGTCCGCTGCCACAGTGACCTGCCCCGCCCACCGCATCCAATCACACTGAGCCGCAGGCTCAGAGCAGCCAATCAGGCTATGTGTGTGCGCCTGTTCAGCGCACACACATAGCCTTTAATGGCTGACCAATAGGCTCACTAGGAGCCGGAAAAAAAAAAAGTCACTGTACCGGCGCCACCTGTAGGGGGGCCGGCCTGACTTTTTTTTTTTCTTTTTAGCCCGGCGGGGAGGCAGGGCTCAAGCGCCCCTTATACACCAGCTGCCACTGCCTACAGGTAAGCCTAACTACCACTTTAACCGTTCTAAGCCTGGTCTGAAGTTATTCAAAGGGCTCCATGTTGGTTCTGGTGTATCTACAGAACCAGGGTCTGTAAAGCACAACAGGGAATTGTAAGGAACCATAAACCATACAGAGACAGAAATTGAAATTAAAATCACACCTAATGAAATAGCAAAAATAACACAGTTCAGGAATGTAGTAAAAAACAGAAGCCAGGTTTGGATGCCAGAGCAGATAATCAGACGAGCCGGGTTCCAGAATCCAGAAGTCAGCGTAGTGAGGAGCAAAAATCAGGAACAGGAATCGGAAGGGAAGTCAGCCAGGCCAAGTCATACACAGGAAAGAATGCACTTGAGATCATAGACCATGCAAGGGCAAGGAGGAAATGAGCTAAGCTGTTTACATAACAGGGGCTGGCTGTAGGCTGGACTAATGAGGCAGGTAAATAGTAACCAGGTGAGTCACTGTGGTAACAAGGAGTGGCTGATAATTAACTGACAGCTGAGCAGCTTCTGAGCACTGAAAGAAAAGAGCTACTTGTTAAGTAGCAGGAGCCCATCCCTGACAGTTATGAAGTAACACCACTACTAGAGTTGAGCGGACACCTGGATGTTCGGCGGGTTCGGCCGAACTTCACAAAAAAGTTCGAGTTCGGCCCCGAACTTGACCCGAACTTGACCCCGAACCCCATTGAAGTCATTGGTGACCCGAACTTTTGGGCACTAAAATGGCTCTAAAAAAGTCCTGGAAAGGGCCAGAGAGCTGCAAAAGGAAGCAAAATGGGGGTAAGAGTAGGACAAGTGCCCTGCAAAAAAATGTGGATAGGGAAATAACTTAAAATCACATAAAAAAAAAATAAAAAATGGAGGAGGAGGTGGGTGTGGAGTAGGAGGTTGAGGAGGCGGCGTCAACGCACTTTTTAATTTTGTGCAAGAAATGCACAGCAAGGTGCAAATGTACTATGTAGCACTATTTATTATTCTTTTTTTTAAACCAGCAATATAGACACACTTTTTAATTTTGTGCAATAAATGCACAGCAAAGTGCAAATGTACTATGTAGCACTATTTTTTTTTTTAAACCAGCAATGTCGACGCACTTTTTAATTTTGTACAAGAAATGCACAGCAAGGTGCAAATGTACTATGTAGCACTATTTATTATTCTTTTTTTTTAAACCAGCAATGTAGACGCATTTTTTATTTTTGTGCAAGAAATGCACCACTGGCCGCAAATGTAGTATTTAGAATTTTTTTTTTTTTAAACCAGCAATGTAGACGCACTTTTTAATTTTGTGCAAGAAATGCACTACTGGCCGCAAATGTAATATTTCGAATATTTTTTTTTTTAAACCAGCAATTTAGACGCACTTTTTATTTTTGTGCAAGAAATGCACTGCTGACTGCAAATGTAGTATTTATAATATATATATTTTTTTAAACCAGCAATGTAGACGCACTTTTTAATTTTGTGCCAGAAATGCCCCGCTGGCAGGAAATGTAATATTTTGCACAAAAAAAAATAATTGTAATTTGTCTAACTGCAATGTAAAAGCAGTATTTAAATATGCCAAAATGTTGCCAACTGAACTACCAGAACACGATTAAAGTAGTGTCCCTGACACACAAGCAGTTGCAAGTGCACTGCACTTGCAAAAATGGCTGCAAACGCCCACCTAACAAACAGAAAAATTGCTTAGGTTTTATATATGTACACTTTGCTTAGCAAACAAAATGTACTCTAGCAAACAAAAATCTCCTCTAGCACCCAACCCCCAATAAATCGCTGTTTTTAACAGATTTTCTAAAGCTAATCTGTCCCTCACAGCAGCAGCAGCATCCTCTCCCTACACTAGTATGAGATGATGTGACATGCAGTACTACGTGACTCCAGCTTATATAGAGGCTGGGTCACATGATGCACTGCCCAATCACAGCCATGCCATTAGTAGGCATGGCTGCAATGGCTTCTAATGAGTGAAACGCTTGTTGATTGGCTGCCCTGCAGCTATTCAACAGGCGTGAAAAAATACCCAAACCCGAACCCGGACTTTTTCTCAAATGTCCGGGTTCGGGACACGAACACCCTAAAGTCTGGTACGAACCCAAACTTTACAGTTTGGGTTTGCTCAACTCTAACCACTACAAAGGGATGACTCAGCAGGACAAAGAAGAGGAGTGTATTTGCTAAGAGTAACCTAAGTTCAAGACACATAGCAACCAGTCATTAGGCATGGTACCTGATGGGGTGGTGGGTCCTCTGGTGGCGAGGGGGTCATTGCACTTCCCTCCTAATGCAGCATACAGGTTAGGCCCCTTTCACATGGGACAGATTGCACCAGGAGTCCACCTGATCAGCTAAGAATCCCGCTGTCCTCTATGGTCAGTCAAATGAAAAAGGACTGCCTGTCCGTTTACACCCAACAGCCATTTGATCTGATCCACTAGACGGTCCATTTGTTTTTGGAGGATAGATCAGATCGGATGTTGGTAGATGTCAATGGACACATGTCCGTTGACACCCGCTGCTCCATAGAACTGCCTTAATGTTAGATTCTTCACATGACTGCAGCCTTCACCTGGTCCCAGGCACTGATGAGCGCACTCCTAGCAAGAGGCACCCTGGTATGCAAGGCGAAGTAGGCCCTGACCACACACTGATTCAAAAGACTGATGAAAGAGGACAACCAGAGATCATTTTCACAAAGAGAAGCCAGTCTATGTACAATCTTTTTTTGATTCATAAGGAATTATATACAGTAGAGCAAGGACCTGCCTAAACAATCCAATCAGGGAGGCATCACCCTTCTTAATTTTTAGTAAACTTATAAGGAGATTGCAAATTTAAATTGTAACATATATGACTAGATTTACACTGCCTTAGGCCTCATGTACTTGGGGTGTTTGTTTGTCTCCTCTGAAAGCCAGATCCCCTGGCAAGAGAAAAGCTGCTTAAAACATGTGCCTAAAGTTGTGTATTGCATACATGTTTAGATGTGTTTGGGCAATACTAGATTCCCTTTACCAGAATATTAAAGTGGTTGTCAACTCTTGACAACTACTTTAACCAAGGCCATATTAAGAGCATCATGGGCCTGGTGCTGAGGATTTTACAGTTTGGGGATGGCCCCTTCCTGTTCCAACATGACTGCGCAAGAGTGCACAAGGCAAGGTCCATGAAGATATGGATGAATGAGTTTGGGCTGGAGGAACTTAACTGGCCTGCACAGAATCCTGACCTCAATCCAATAGAACACCTTTTGGCTGAATTAGAGTGGAGACTGCTAGCCAGGCCTTCTCATCCACATCAGTGCCTGACCTCACAAATGTGCTTCTGAAAGAATGGTCAAAAATTCCAATAGACACACTCATAAACCTTGTAGACAGCCTTCCCAGAAGAGTGGAAGCTGTTATAGCTGCAAAGGATGGGGCAACTCAAAATTGAACCCTACAGACTAAGACTGGGATGCCATTAAAGTTCATGTGCGTGTAAAGGCAGGCATCCCAATACTTTTGCCTAGCTAGTGTATCTGCCAAGATTTTCAATGGTGGTGGAACCCTCCTACACATAAATACTACATTTAGACATAATTTAGGTAAGGCTCTGAGTCGGGAGTTATGTTTAACAACATAGAACAAGCAACATCTCTACATGAAGTGGCATGTTTGGGATTCGAACTGATGTTGGTACACATATCACATTTTTTGGGCTCAAATTAAAGTGGTTGTCAGCTCTGGATTACCACTTGTACCTACAGGTAAGCCTAAAATAAGGCTTACCTGTAAGTTCCCTGCATATCTCCTAAACCTGCACGGTTTAGGAGATATACAGTGTACTTGCATGTGCCAATGTCATCGCCACATGCTCAGTGAAGAAACGGTCTCTGTGCCGTTTCTTGACTGAGATTGTGCCGTGACTTGCGGCTCCTGTGCGCATGCGCGAATGACGTCAAGCAGCTCCGGCCTGTCACAGAGATGGAGATCACTGCCCCGGAATCAAGAGGGGCAAAGATGGACGTGGCCTGGAGCGATGACATTGCAAGCTTCCAATGCAGGTAAGTGACACATAATAGACTAGTATGCGGTGCTTTTAAATTGCAGGGTAACAAAGAGTAACAAAGAGGAAGTAAAACCCATCAGGGTTTACTTCCTCTTTAAGATCATTTGGAAAGAATAAAATGAATGGGATTAATTTTACATTTCCATAAGCAATGGTATTGTTTTTGGTTTGTAAAGACACCTGTGTGAGTTTGGGGAAATATTTTTGTGAGCTAGATATCAACAAGTGAAAGTGACAGAGAAAAAAAATATTTTACCAAAACATGAAAAGATTACACATTCTACCATTCTTAAAAACAAAATAGATTATCAAAATTGCAACATTGTTGCAAGGACAATTTCTTTGAGAGAAAGATACATTTCATCTCAACATGAAAAGGAGTTGGGGAAGTTACAATTGTATTAGAATGAATGACTGAAAATTGCATTGGGCTGCATTGCTCCAACTTTTACTCCCAAAAAACTCTCACAGCTCTCATTTTGGTATTTACTATAGCACCCTGTAATTACTCCATGGATGGTTGTGCTCAGCTGGGCTCTGCACCTAGGAGTAAAAAGACAGGGGAATTTGTCTCTTCTCAGACTTTTTAACATATTTCATAGAAATACCTTTTACACACAATTTAAAAGTAGATTATCTTTAAACAATATCCCGCAAATATTAATGCAATTTAGGTGATTATATCATGCTCTAAACATTATTTCCATGTGCACATCTCCAGATCTTAACTGGAGTAAGGATTTGAGCGCTATCTGTTGCCTGGGCGCTATAGTGAATACCTTTTTGGCGATATTTAGTGCCATTTGCTGTTTTTGGCGCTAAATAGTGTGCCTGAGTGCTATAGTAAATAAACACCACAGAGTAATTGTTCTCTCTCTGTACTTATGGTGAGTCTGCATCCTTCTTCCTAAAGGTAAATATATATAGATATATATATATATGTACAAAGCTTGCTAATATAGTAAGGGAGGAATGCACTTAAAATTTGCTGGAAGATGTTCAGATGGCATGATTTTTTTTCTTATATCTTTGCTATGGTGATCATTCTTGCTGCTGTCACCTTTTCAGCTAGAAGATATTTGAACAAAACACATAATTTACAGTGTGGGAAAGTAACAATCAGCGTTTATGGCTCAGCATCATGTACTGTAGAATGCTCTTGCTCATAGAACAGATAGATCTGTTGATTGGATGAGAAGTAGATTGGGCACCACTTTGCTTGTGCCTCCATTCTCACCCACATGCACTGCCGAGATACAGCGGGTGGAGCTAGTGTAATTGACAGATGGTACCCTTGACCAATCAGAGTGTGTGGATCCTTCCTCATCTCCCTTCACCAGCAAAAGACTAGCATGAGTGCCCATCAAGGGAAACTGTCACTGTAGGGTGGGAGTTAGGAGGAAATCGGTCTTTTGTGAAAGCTGTGGGGAAGGAGCAAGAGTCAGCCTCTATGCTGTGCTACACTACACTCTGTGGAACTCAGCAGCCACCTGTGATTTACATCAGCCTGCCGGCTGCCTACGGTTTACATAACAATAACGCCTGCCTCCTGCAATTTACATAACAATAGCGCCTGCTGGCTGCCCGTGATTTGCATAACAATAGCACCTGCCTGTCACCCTTAATTTACATAACAATAGCACCTGCCGCCCACGATTTACATAACAATGGTGTACACACACAGAGCTAAACAGCATTAATGACTCAATGGCATGGGAATATCTTGAGGTAGGGGCCTGGAACTGCAGCTCCAA
Organism: Glandirana rugosa; assembly: GCA_018402905.1. Lineage (NCBI taxonomy): Eukaryota > Metazoa > Chordata > Amphibia > Anura > Ranidae > Glandirana > Glandirana rugosa. Next base: position 34,872 of record BLSH010274617.1, read on the forward strand.
TAGCCCCTATGTTAATCTGGCCCTGACTTTAACCTACAGGCAGGGGGCATATCATGAAATGAGTGGGCCAGTGTGCAAGATAAAAAGTGGGCCCCAGTCATGGGCAAAAAATGCGGTGTGCGCAGCGCGCCGCTGAAAAAACTGGGTGTGGCTTAAATGTGCTGGCCAAAAGGGGAGTGGTTTAAAGAGTCTGTGATGACTTACATAGTGCAGAATGCAGTAATGTTAAATAGGGAATGTACAGTGCAGAGTGTATGGCAGTGGGTAGTATGTGCAGGAGAGGAGTGGGGTGTGTTTGGTGGTGGGTAGTATGTGCAGGAGACGAGTGAGGTGTGTATGGAGGTGGGTAGTATGTGCAGGAGAGGAGTGAGGCGCCTATGGAGGTGGGTACTATGTGCAGGAGAGGAGTGCAGAGTGTATGGAGGTGGGTAGAATGTGCAGGTGAGGAGTGTGGAGCGTACAGTGGTGGGTATTATGTTCAGGATTGTATCAGTAGGGTAGTGGACGTTGTCAGTAGTTCTTTATTTTAATTTTTTTTTAAAGATTTTTACAAAATTTTTTTAGTATTTCTTTTTCATTTTTTCAAAAAGCAATGGACAGTGTCAGAATTTTTTTATTTTTATATTTTTTTCACAATTGTATTTTTTAAAATTCCTTTTTGTCTATATTTTTATATAGACAAAAAGGGGGGGGGGGTTGGACAGTGTCAGTAGGGCAGTGGCGGTGTCAATAGTTTATTTGTTTTATTATCTTGTTATCTATTATTTAAAAAATTTTTTTTTTAGATATTTCTTTTAATATTCTTTTTTTTACAGTTCTTCTGCGGAAGGGGGTGGGGGGGGGGGGAGGTATGAGGCAGAGGACGGTATCAGTAGGGCAGATGTTGGTGTCAGTAGAGCAGTGGATGGTGTCAGTTTTTTACTTTAATGTATTTATTTTTTTTACAATTTAATGTTTTTCATTTTTTTTTTTGGGGGGGGGGGGGGGTTGGGGCAGTGGACAGTGTCGGCAGGGCAGGGTGGGGAGGTGGTGTCAGTATTTTTTTTAATTTTATTTCTTTACAATGGTATTTTTTATAATTTTTTTTTTATTTTTTTTTTTAATCAGCACTGAACATGAATGGACGGGAGACAGCGGCTCCTGTCAATTCATAAACTGAAGCAGAGTGACACACAGGTCGGTAACGTTCTCAATGTCCAATTCAGACAAGGAAGGGATCGGTAAATGAAGTATTTACTGGCCCTTTCCTCTGCTCTCCATCCTGACAGATCACTCCGACAGCTGGCGGGAGAGGAGAGGAGGGATGAGGGGGGCGGAGTGCAGAGGAGAACACAGTGGCTGGGAAAGAATGGGGGGAGCGGAGGAGCGGAGAAGGAGAATGGAGGATCTGAGAAGCAGAATAGGGGAGTGGAGGAGATGAGCGGGGCAAAGGAGGAAAACTGGAAGGACACAGTGGCCGGGGAAGATCAGTGGAGCGGAGAAGGAGGTGAACGGGGAGCAGGGGAAAGAAGGACAGAGTGGGCTGGGAGAGAACACAGGGAACGGAGGAGGAGGACAGCACGAACAGCCTGGGAGGATCTGTGTGGGGGGGAGGATGAACAGCTGTAAGCACTTATAGCCGCGGGATGGAGAGGAGGAGAAGCGGCTGTCATGCAGAAAGATCGGTGCTTAAGTCTCCGTCGCACCGATCATCCCCAGCTATCAAGGGACAATCATCCACGTGTGCAAGGTGGGTCACAGTGCCCCCCCCCTCCGGGGCCCATGTGCAATGAACACCCTGCACCCATGGATGATACGCCACTGCCTACAGGTAAGCATATAATAAGGCTTACCTGTAGGTTTCCTTCAACTACGCGGTTTAGGAGATATACAGTGTACTTGCATGTGCCAATGTCATGGGGCACAAGTACAGTGAAGAAATGGCCTCTGTGCCGTTTCCTCACTGAGAACGTGCCGCAATTGATGGCTCCCGTGCGCATGCATGGGAGTGACGTTGCACGCCTCCTGCAAATAACAGAGCCGGAGTGCGCGGCCCCAGAAGGAAGAGGGGCGAAGATGGATGCTTCCCGGAGCTGGGACAGCGCGGGCTTCCAATGCAGGTAAGTGTCACATAATAGGTTTGTATGCGATGCACACTAGCCTATTATGTTTTTATATTGCAGAGTAATAAAGAGTAACAAAGAGGACATAGAACTCATCAGGGTTTACTTCCTCTTTTTAGTTTATCCTGGCTATTGGAATGCATTCACACTCAAATGCTATATATGTGTAATGTTTAGGCATGCTTAGATGTGTTTATTATTATTATTATTCTACAGGATTTATATAACACCTACAGTTTACGCAGTGCTTTACAATGTAACAGAGAGACAATACAGTTACAATACAATAAAATACAAGATGATTAAGGGGGCTCTGCTCAGAAGAGTTTACAATCTAATAGGGTCGGGCAGGTGGTACAAAAAGGTCCTAACTGTGGGGAATGAGATGATGGAAGTGGTAAAAGATTAGTTGGAGGCGTGATAGGCTTCCCTGAAGAGGTGAGTTTTCAGGGATCGCCTGAAGGCAGCTAAAGTAGGAGATAGCTGGACAGATTGAGGTAGAGAGTTCCAGAGGATGGGAGAAGCTCTGGAGAAGTGGTGAGGTAGGAGCTAAGACGGTTGTAGACTAAGAGTTCTAGTAGTTTAGAGGTGAATGGGAGCAATGAGATGGGTCTTAAGTTGTTCAGGTTGGTGGGGTCCAGTGAGGGCTTTCTAAAGAGGAAGTAAACCCTGAGGGGGTTTACTTCCTCTATGTTACCCTGCAATGTAAAAGCATAATGGGCTAGTATGCATCGCATATTAGCACATTATGTGCCACATACCTGCATTGGAAGCCAGCATTGTCCCTGCTCCAAACAGCTTCCATCTTCTGCCCCTCTTCCTTCTGGGGCTGCGATCTCCGGCTCTGTGACTGTCCGGAGTCACGTGACATCACTCCCGCACATGCACGTGGGAGCCGCCAGTCACGGCACGATGAGAGAGGCTTGTAATTTTCATCATAGGTACACTTCAACTATGAGAGACAGAATGAGAAAAAAAATCCAGAAAATCACATTGTCTGATTTTTAAAGAATTTATTTGCAAATTATAGTAGAAAATAAGTATTTGGTCAATAACAAAAGTTCATCTCAATACTTTGTTATATATCCTTTGTTGGCAATGACAGAGGTCAAACGTTTTCTTTAAGTCTCCACAAGGTTTTCACACACTGTTGCTGGTAGTTTGCCCCATTCCTCCATGCAGATCTCCTTTAGAGCAGGGATGTTTTGGGGCTGTCGCTTGGCAACACGGATTTTCAACTCCCTCCAAAGATTTTTTATGGGGTTGAGATCTGGAGGCTGGCTAGGCCACTCCAGGACCTTGAAATGCTTCTTACGAAGCCACTCCTTTGTTGCATGGGTGGTGTGTTTGGGAGCATTGTCATGCTGAAAGACCCAGCCACATTTCATCGTCAATGCCCTTGATGATGGAAGGAGGTTTTTCCTCAAAATCTCACGATACATGGCCCCATTCATTCTTTCCTTTACACGGATCAGTCATCCTGGTCCCTTTGCAGAAAAACAGCCCCAAAGCATGATGTTTCCTCCCCCATGCTTCACAGCAGGTATGGTGTTCTTTGGATGCAACTGAGCATTCTTTCTCCTCCAAACACGACAAGTTTAGTTTTTACCAAAAAGTTCTATTTTGGTTTCATCTGACCATATGACATTCTCCCAATCCTCTTCTGGATCATCCAAATGCTCTCTAGCATACTTCATACGGGCCCGGACATGTACTGGCTTAAGCAGAGGGACACGTCTGGCATTGCAGGCTTTGAGTCCCTGGCAGCGTAGTGTTTTACTGATGGTAGCCTTTGTTACTTTGGTCCCAGCTCTCTGCAGGTCATGGGATTTTTGCTCACCGTTCTTGCGATCATTTTGACCCCACGGGTTGAGATCTTGCGCTGAGCCCCAGATCGAGGGAGATTATCAGTGGTCTTGTATGTCTTCCATTTTCTAATAATTGCTCCCACAGTTGATTTCTTCACACAAAGCTGCTTACCTATTGCAGATTCAGTCTTCCCAGCCTGGTGCAGGTCTACAATTTTGTTTCTGGTGTCCTTTGACAGCTCTTTGGTCTTGGCTGTAGTGGAGTTTGGAGTCTGACTGTTTGAGGTTGTGGACAGGTGTCTTTTATACTGATAACGAGTTCAAACAGGTGCCATTAATACAGGTAACGAGTGGAGGACAGAGGAGCCTCTTAACCACTTCAGCCCCGGAAGGATTTCCAGCTTTAGGACCGGAGCCCTTTTTGCGATTCGGCGCTGCGTCGCTTTAACTGAAAACTGCGCGGTCGTGCGACGTTGTACCCAAACGAAATTTGCGTCCTTTTTTTCCCACAAACAGAGCTTTCTTTTGGTGGTATTTGATCCCCTCTGCGTCATTTCTGATCACCGCTATAAACAAAAGAAGAGCGACAATTTTGCAAAAAAACCCAAATTTCTTACTTTTTGCTAGAATACAAATCCAAAAAAAAAATATAAAAAAACATTTTTTTTCACCGTTTTTGGCCGATTTA
>BLSH010274617.1:53636-67098 GCA_018402905.1 Glandirana rugosa
TCTGTCCTAGGTATGTTTTCCTTAGAAGTACACCACGACTCTTCAGTCTGTACTTCTTCCTTCGACTCTGACGGGAATTTGCCTACGGTGGACGGAGAAAAATGAACCTATACCCAGCTAACCACCTTTCAAACTATTTCTTATTACTGAAATGTCGGGTAATCCCAATAGCTTACGACGTTACAAAAAGACCGGCATATGGATGGTACTTACTGGAGGGGGCGGTCTATACTGAGGGGGGACTATACTTGGAGAGGGGTCTGTACTGATGGAGGAGGGGGGTCTGTACTGAGGGAGGACTATAGTTGGTGGAGGGGGTGCCACCATGTTTTTCCTCACCAGGTGACACCGACCCTAGTGACACCACTGCACTGCACACAGGGCTTAAATGTAATCCATGGCCACACAATCCGGTTTTCCTCTCTTTAAACTTCAGATCACATCCACAGCAGGGCTCCTTAGGCTTTCACTTATTCATTGCCTTTTTACTGTTTCCGACACATTCTAATCTTCTACTGCTTGTATAGCCTGATCCATCCAGCTATCAAAGTCTTCTTCTCCTGCAGGAGTAGGTATACGGCCAGAAAAACATTGCAGCATTCGATAACCCTAATGGGCTGTAAAGTCATTATTCTTTATCAAACTTTCCACCAATCGACCCATATCCAAGTAAAAAGAGGCAGGTGGCATCCGTTTAAGGGCAGTCTCAGCTTCCTTCTTCATGTCTGACTTCTCAGCACCACATGAAGATTCCTTTTGTATGGATCCTTCTTCTACCTTCAGGGGTATACTATAGCCTTCCAATCCATCTGTCAGAGTCCCCTCCTGGAGACTTACTGGGATACTTTCTCTCCATTCTACTAGAGCAGGGGTTTCCAAACGTTTTAGCTTGAGGGCCACATTGTAGATTTTTCAAATATTCGCAGGCCGAAAAAATGAGTTATTTATCAATAAATGAAGAAAATTTAAATAATCTCATCATAGCCTTTCCGCACATCTGTGTCCCCCTCAGAGACTTCCACACGTCTGTGTCCCCATCCAAATCTTTCTGCACGTCTGTGTCCCCATCAGAGCCTTGCCACGCGTCTGTGTCCCCATCAGAGCCTTTTCACACATCTGTGTCCCCATCAGAGCCTTTCTACACGTCTGTGTCCCCATCAGAGTCTCCCCAATACCAGTGTCCCCCATTTCTATGTCCTTCAGTCTCCTCATCATCAGTGTCCCCAGCAGAGTCTCCTTATCATCAGTATCCCCAGCAGAGTCTCCTCATCATCAGTGTCCCCAGCAGAGACTCCTTATCATCAGTGTCCCTAGCAGAGTCTCCTTATCATCAGTGTCCCCAGCAGAGTCTCCATATCAGTGTCCCCAGAAGAGTCTCCTTATCATCAGTGTCCCCAAAAGAGTGTCCTTATCATCAGTGTTCCCAGCAGAGTCTCCTTATCAGTGTCCCCAGCAGAGTTTCCTTATTATCAGTGTCCCCAGCAATCTCCTTATCATCAGTGCCCCCAGCAGAGTCTCCTTAGTATCAATGTCCCCAGGAGAGTCTCTGTATCATCAGTGTCCCCAGCAGAGTCTCCTCACCATCAGTGTCCCCAGCAGAGTCTCCTTATCATTAGTGTCCCCAGCAGAGTTTCCTTACCACCAGTGTCCCAAGCAGAGTCTCCTTATCATCAGTGTCCCTATCATCAGCGTCCCCAGCAAAGTCTTCTCATCATCAGTGTCCCCAGCAGAGTCTCCTTATCATTAGTGTCCCCAGCAGAGTCTCCTTATCATCAGAGTCCCCAGCAGAGTCTCCTTATCAGTGTCCCCAGCAGAGTCTCCTTATCATCAGTGTCCCCAGAAGAGTCTCCTTATCATCAGTGTCCCCAGCAGAGTCTCCTTAGCATCAGTGTCCCCAGCAGAGTGTCCCCACCATCAGTGTCCCCAGCAGAGTGTCCCCACCATCAGTGTCCCCAGCAGAGTCTCCTCATCATCGGTGGCCCCAGCAGAGTCTCCTCGTGATCAGTGTCCCCAGTAGAGACTCGTTATCATCAGTGTCCCCAGCAAAGTCTCCTCATGATCAGTGTCCCCAGCAGAGACTCCTTATCATCAGTGTCCCTAGCAGAGTCTCATTATCATCAGTGTACCCAGCAGAGTCTGCATATCAGTGTCCCCAGTAGAGTCTCCTTATCATCAGTGTCCCCAGCAGAGTCTCCTTATCATCAGTGTCCCCAGCAGTCTCCTTATCATCAGTGTCCCCAGCAGTCTCCTTATCATCAGTGTCCCCAGGAGAGTCTCCTTATCATTAGTGTCCCCAGGAGAGTCTCCTTACCACCAGTGTCCCAAGCAGAGTCTCCTTAGTATCAATGTCCCCAGGAGAGTCTCTGTATCATCAGTGTCCCCAGCAGAGTCTCCTCACCATCAGTGTCCCCAGCAGAGTCTCCTTATCATTAGTGTCCCCAGCAGAGTCTCCTTACCACCAGTGTCCCAAGCAGAGTCTCCTTATCAGTGTCCCCAGCAGAGTCTCCTTAGCATCAGTGTCCCCAGCAGAGTGTCCCCACCATCAGTGTCCCCAGCAGAGTGTCCCCACCAGAGTGTCCCCACCATCAGTGTCCCCAGCAGAGTCTCCTCATCATCGGTGGCCCCAGCAGAGTCTCCTCATGATCAGTGTCCCCAGTAGAGACTCCTTATCATCAGTGTCCCCAGCAAAGTCTCCTCATGATCAGTGTCCCCAGCAGAGACTCCTTATCATCAGTGTCCCTAGCAGAGTCTCATTATCATCAGTGTCCCCAGCAGAGTCTGCATATCAGTGTCCCCAGAAGAGTCTCCTTATCATCATTGTCCCCAGCAGAGTCTCCTTATCATCAGTGTCCCCAGCAGAGTCTCCTTATCATCAGTGTCCCCAGCAGTCTCCTTATCATGAGTGTCCCCAGCAGTCTCCTTATCATCAGTGTCCCCAGGAGAGTCTCCTTAGCATCAGTGCCCCCAGGAGAGTCTCCGTATCATCAGTGTCCGCAGCAGAGTCTCCTCACCATCAGTGTACCCAGCAGAGTCTCCTCATCATCAGTGTCCCCAGCAGAGTCTCCTTATCATTAGTGTCCCCAGCAGAGTCTCCTTATCATCAGTGTCCCCAGGAGAGTCTCCTTATCATCGATGTCCCCAGCAGAGTCTCCCTTTCATTAGTGTCCCCACCAGAGTCTCCTTATCATTAGTGTCCCCACCAGAGTCTCCTTATCATTAGTGTCCCCACCAGAGTCTCCTTATCATTAGTGTCCCCACCAGAGTCTCCTTATCATCAGTGTACCCAGCAGAGTCTCCTTATCATCAGTGTCCCCAGCAGAGTCTCCTTATCAACAATGTCCCCAGCAGAGTCTCCTTATCATTAGTGCCCCCACCAGAGTGTCTCCATCATCAGTGACTCCATCATCAGTGACTCCATCATCAGTGACTCCATCATCAGTGTCCCCATCATCAGTGTCCCCATCATCAGTGTCCCCATCATCAGTGACTCCATCATCAGTGTCCCCATCATCAGTGTCCCCATCATCAGTGTCCCCAGCAGATTGTCCCGATCATCAGTGTATCAGTAGTATCCCCAGCAAAGTGTCCCCATCAGTGTCCCAATCAGTGTCCCAATCAGTGTCCCCATCAGTGTCCCCAGCAAAATGTCCCCATCAGTGTCCCCAGCAAAATGTCCTCATCAGTGTCCCCAGCACAAAGTGTCTCCATCACTGTCCCCAGCACAAAGTGTCTCCATCAGTGTCCCCATCAGTGTCCCCATCAGTGTCCCCAGCAAAGTGTCCCCAGCAAAGTGTCCCCAGCAGTGTCCCCAGCAGTGTCCCCAGCAGTGTCCCCAGCAGTGTCCCCAGCAGTGTCCCCAGCAGTGTGCCTACCAGTGTCCCCATTACTGTCCCCAGTTGTGCCCCCATTAATGTCTCCAGCAGTCTCCGCAGCAGTGTCCTCATCAGTGTCCCCAGCAAAGTGACCCCGTCAGTGTCCCCAGCAGTGTGTTCATTAGTGTCCCCAGCAGTCTCCGCAGCAGTGTCCTCATCAGTGTCCCCAGCAAAGTGACCCCGTCAGTGTCCCCAGCAGTGTGCTCATCAGTGTCCCCAGCACAGTAACCCCATCAGTGTCCCCAGCAGTGTGTTCATCAGTGTCCCCAGCAGTCTCCCTAGCAAAGTATTCCCATCAGTGTCCCCAGCAAAGTGTCCTCATCAGTGTCCCCAACAGTCTCTCCAGCAGTGAGCCCATTAGTAAAATGTCCTGTGTTCATCCACATTAATTGCTTCAGTAGAGCCGACCCTATCATCAGTGTCCCCATCAGTAGTATCCCCAGCAAAGTGTCCCCATCAGTGTCCCCATCAGTGTCCCCATCAGTGTCCCCATCAGTGTCCCCAGCAAAATGTCCCCATCAGTGTCCCCAGCAAAATGTCCCCATCAGTGTCCCCAGCACAAAGCGTCTCCATCAGTGTCCCAATCAGTGTCCCTATCAGTGTCCCCAGCAAAATGTCCCTGTCAGTGTCCCTATCAGTGTCCCCAGCAAAATGTCCCTGTCAGTGTCCCCATCAGTGTCCCCAGCAAAATGTCCCTGTCAGTGTCCCCATCAGTGTCCCCATCACTGTGACAAGCAAAGTGTCCCCATCAGTGTCCCAAGCAAAGTGTCCCCATCAGTGCCCCCAGCAGTGTCCCCAGCAGTGTCCCCAGCAGTGCCCCCAGCAGTGCCCCCAGCAGTGTCCCCAGCAGTGTCCCCAGCAGTGTCCCCAGCAGTGTCCCCAGCAGTGTCCCCAGCTGTGCCTCCATTAATGTCTCCAGCAGTCTCCGCAGCAGTGTCCTCATCAGTGTCCCCAGCAAAGTGACCCCATCAGTGTCCCCAGCAGTGTGTTCATCAGTGTCCCCAGCAGTCTCCCTAGCAAAGTATTCCCATCAGTGTCCCCAGCAAAGTGTCCTCATCAGTGTCCCCAGCAGTCTCCCCAGCAGTGAGCCCATCAGTAAAATGTCCTGTGTTCATCCACATTAATTGCTTCAGTAGAGCCGACCCGACCTGCACCTCCCGACACAACCTTCAGCTGTCAGGTCCCTTCCCAACACGCTCCTATGCTGCCACGCAGTGATGATATTGGCGTGACACCTCCCGGGTACCCGCCCACTGCTATACACGCTGATCTGTAATACAGACAGCGTGCGGGTAGCCGGGAGGTGCCACGCCAATAACATCACTGCGTGGCAGCATAGGAGCGTGTTGGGGGAGGGACCTGCCAGCTGCGGGCCAGACAAAAGGCTCAGGCGGGCCGGGGTTCGGAGAGCACTGTACTAGAGCATAGGTGTCATCCTCCTCATAATTTGTCCCCAGATCCACGATGCAGGGCCCCTGGTTTGGAAAGGACTTATAGTTCTGGTGAACAAAAGGAGCAGATAATTTGTTAACTTCCGCCACTCCCTGTATTCTCCAACAACAACAGTTGACAAGAATACAATTACTCCAATTGAGTTTAAACAATACCTAAGGGTTCACTAGGAAAAGATGTGATTTGGTAATATCTACTGAAACTGAAAAGAGAAATAATACAGTAAGACACTATACCATATAGATGACCCAAAGGGTAAATTGGTACCATTTAATGGATTACAATTCAGATAACAATGTTCTATAATGCACAAATAAAATATATTCACTTAGCAGTTCAATTAGTATGGTATGAATGCACCAGATAACTATGAATTTCTATTAAATTCTCCTGTTCTAGCTTAGAGAGTTCTTAGAGATAAAGTAGTACCAAGTAAATAACCCTGAGTATATGACTGGGAAGAGGATGAGTAAATGTAGTTGTAGCAAACCTGTCTTGCAAAGTCCAAACAATCGTCTGCCGGCTATAAGAGTTAGGTACCTAAGAACACTGTGTCATTCTAATGACTGAGATGAGGCACAAAGAGATTAAATTCCACGGCACTAAATAGCCTTGTAATGATCACTGACTTCTTGAATAAACGGCAATCCATTGTATACATACGGTAATCAAAAAGGTAATAATGAGATGCTGCATAGACAGTATAAGTACTCTTATATGTGTGGGCCTAAACCCACTCACCATACCCAAAGGACTGTATGTAGACAAATGATCCGGCACTCAGATGAAAAAGATGGAAGGATGGTAATGCTGGGCCCGTTAGTTCACACTGATTGCTTGCTCCTGGGAGGTAGATAGCATCCACTGCACTCCTTGCAGTTCTCCTGGATTGGCAGATGCAACTGCTGCTGCAACTACTGCGGCTTCAATCCGGGCTCGGGTGAGGATGGGATGGTTCCACTGATGACTCACTGTGTTGCTGGAGAGCGGCAGTTAGCTGGGTCACCTGCAGAGAATTCAGTTGGCTGGAGCGCTGTAAGTAGGCCTCGGCCTAGCTCCGGCTATAGAAGCACACAGGGTTCCTCTCTGATCGTTCATGCCATCCCAAAGAGACTGTTGTCAGCTCCTCCTCCCACTTAAATAAGTTTCTCCCACAATGCATTGCACCTCCCAAAAGTCTCCAGACACAGAGATACATACAACAAAAACTGACTGACAGTGTCTGTGAGTACCTGAGTATTCTGTGAGTACCTGAGTATTCTGTGAGTACCTGAGTATTCTGTGAGTACCTGAGTATTCTGTGAGTACCTGAGTATTCTGTGAGTACCTGAGTATTCTGTGAGTACCTGAGTATTCTGTGAGCACCTGAGTATTCTGTGAGCACCTGAGTATTCTGTGAGCACCTGAGTATTCTGTGAGCACCTGAGTATTCTGTGAGCACCTGAGTATTCTGTGAGTACCTGAGTATTCTGTGAGTACCTGAGTATTCTGTGAGTACTTGAGCATAGTGAGCACCTGAGTATCGTGTGAGTATCAGGTGAGTACCTGAGTATTGGGTGAGTACCTGAGCATTGGGCGAGTACCTGCGTAATATAGTGTGAGTACCGGAGTATATGATGCAGGTACCTGAGTATTGTGTGAGTACCTGAGTATTGTGTGAGTACCTGAGTATTGTGTGAGTACCTGAGTATTGTGTGAGTACCTGAGTATTGTGTGAGTACCTGAGTATTGTGTGAATACCTGAGTATTGTGTGAATACCTGAGTATTGTGTGAATACCTGAGTATTGTGTGAATACCTGAGTATTGTGTGAATACCTGAGTAATATAGTACGAGTACCTGAGTAATATAGTATGAGTACCTGAGTAATATAGTATGAGTACCTGAGTAATATAGTATGAGTACCTGAGTAATATAGTATGAGTACCTGGGTGTTGTGTGAGTACTCAAGTGTTCTGTGAGTACCTGAGTGTGGCATGAGTACCCGAGTGTGGCGTAAGTACCAAGTGCTGTGAGGACACGTGTACTGTGAGTATGAGAAGCAGGCAGCCAGCGTTTAGTTAATTGAATAGAGCATAATTCCCAGTCTCCCTAAATCAATAGGTACGATGCCCGGAGGGTGTGTAGAAGCGACTCGGTGTACATCCTGTCGCATGTAGCGTTCCTTAATATGCAATCAAGGACGAATACTGCTGTACAAAATGTAAGAACACTGTTTCCCTGGAAGCCCAGGTTCTGAATCTAAGGAAGCAACTGTCAACACTGAGAAGACTCTTCATACTTAAGGAGAGTTGGGATCATACTCGGCAGGGGTCAGCACAGAGGCAGGTGGAGACTTAGAGGTACAGGCACCAGAACAGAGTAGTTGGGTGACAGTTAGGAAGGGTAGAAGCTAAATAGTCAGGGAGGCTGATCCTGGGCTGGAGCATCCCAATAGGTACACCCCGTTGTGTGATATTGCGGAAACCAGTCAGGAATCAGCATCGCTGGAGCAGAGTGGAGTCCCTAGCTGCCAGGGGAGTAACTCCTCCAGCGAGGGTGGGGATGAAGCCAGATGAAAGGAAAGACAGATTGTGGTGGTAGGAGACTCAATTCTTAGAATACAGAGAGGGCAATCTGTCACAAAGTCCTGAAGCACCGAACTGTATGCTGTTTACCGGATGCTCGGGTTCGGAACATCACGGATCGGGTGGACAGATTACTGGGAGGGGCTGGGGAAGACCCGGCTGTCATGGGCATGTTGGCACCAATGACAAAGTTAGAGGTAGGTGGAGTGTCCTAAAAAAAGATTTTAGGGACCTAGGAGCAAAATTGAGGATTAGGACCTCCAAGGTAATATTCTCAGAAATACTACCGGTACCTCGAGCTACACCAGAGAGGCAGCGGGAGATTAGGGAAGTCAACAAGTGGATGAGGAACTGGTGTAGAAAGGTGGGTTTCGGGTTCCTGGAGAACTGGGCCGATTTCTCAATCGGTTACGAGCTCTATAGAAAGGATGTGCGGCACCTAAATGGGGAAGGTGCAGACCAGCTGGGAATGAGGATGGCCGAAAAGTTAGAGGGGCTTTTAAACTAGGTAACGGGGGGGAAGGAGGGTCCAGACTTAGTAATAGCCAAAGTGAAACAGAGTTCAAGGGGTAGTATTGGGGGTAGGAATGGTAGGCCGAATAAAGAATTTATACCCGAGGCAAGTAGTGTAACAAGTCCTAATGCAAAGGATATATATAGAGATAGATATATATATATATATATATATATATATATACATATACATATATATATATATATATATATATATACATATATACACACACATACATACATACATACATACATATACATATATACATATATACATATATACACACACACACACACACACACACACACACACACACATATATACATATATACAAGGAATACCCAGCAAGGAAACAGTAGGTGTCCGGACAAAACTGTTCACTAATGCCAGGAGTCTGGCAGACAAGATGGGAGAACTAGAGTTACTATTGTGCGAGGAGAAATTCGATTTTGTGGGAATTTCGGAGACTTGGTTCAACAGCTCTCATCATTGGCTGGCTACTATTCAGGGGTATTCCCTATATCGCAGGGATAGGGAGGGCAAAAAAGGGGGAGGGGTATGCCTGTATATAAAAAATGACGTACAAATAGATGTTAGAGGAAGTTGAAGCCTTATGGGTAGAGCTACAAAAGGAAGATACCAGGGGGAAAGTAATACTGGGAATATGCTATAGGCCCCCTAACCAGAGGGAGGAGGGGGAGGCGGACCTCCTATTGCAATTTGGAATAACGGCTAGGATGGGAAGTGTCATTATAATGGGGGATTTTAATTAGCCAGATATTGACTGGGAGGAGGATACTGCACATTCAGCTAAGGCTCGCCATTTCCTAAATGTCCTGCAGGACAATTTCATGGGTCAAATGGTAAATGCACCAACAAGAAAAAAAGCATTATTAGACCTTCTGATTACTAACAACACAGACCTGATCACAGACGTGGAAGTAAGGCTGGGTTCACACTAGTCCGATTCTCGGACCGACATGAAGAGCACAAGTTGCATTACGTCACAAAAACAATGATTCCCTATGAGAGCCGTCTTAACTGCTCCGACATGTGTTTTTCAGAGTCGGACCGACTTTGAAAAAGGTTCCTTTACTACTTTTGTCCGACTTTGATCCTACTTCAGCCCATTGAAAGGCATTGAAGTCGGATCAAAGTCGTACCAGTGTCTTCACTGATCCGACTTTGGCATGCGACTTGTGCTCTGGGGATCTTGAAGGGGAACTCCACACCATATTTTTTTTTAAAAAACTGGCATGGGGTCCCCCTCCAGGAGCATACCAGGCCCTTTGGTCTGGTACGGAGGTCCCGCCCCATATGAGGTCACATCCTGGGGGCGGAGCTGTGACCTCATATGGGGCGGGACCTCCAGGTGATGTCATCTGGTGGCCACGCCCCATGCCAATATAAGGCACAGCACAGAGCGGCGAGGGCATTCGTGAAGGAGAACGCGTCGTGTCAACATGGGAAAGGGAAAAAGAAAAAGAAAAAGAAAAAGAAAAAGAAAAAGAAAAAGAAAAAGAAAAAGAAAAAGAAAAAGAAAAAGAAAAAGAAAAAGAAAAAGAAAAAGAAAAAGAAAAAGAAGACGACCGGCAAAAGAGCAGAAGACGCCGCAGAGAAGAAGAAAAGACCCCGCAAAAGAGCCGAAGAAAAGAAGATACCAGAGAGGGTAGAAGACCGCCGGAGCAGATTTAATAAAATATTTTAAAAAGCTGTGTGTTTTTTTTGTGTACATATTTCTTTCCAGGTAAATGGGTAGGGGTACGCTGTACCCCATACTCATTTACATAGGGTGGGGGGCCGGCATCTGGGGGCCCCCTTGTTAAAGGGGGCTTCCAGATTCCGATGAGTCCCCGCCCACAGGCCCCGACAACCACCGGCCAGGGTTGTCGGGAAGAGGCCCTTGTCCTCATCAACATGGGGACAAGGTGCTTTGGGGTGGGGGGCGCAGAGCCCCCCCTGCCCCAAAGCACCCATACTCCCCATGTTGAGGGCACGCGGCCTGGTATGGTCCAGGAGGGAGGGGGCCGCTCGCTTGTCCCCACCCCCTCTCCTGGCCTGCCGGGTTGCGTGCTCACATAAGGGTCTGGTATGGATTTTGGGGGGGACCCCACGCTGTTTTTTTCGGCATGGGGTTGCCCTTAAAATCCGTACCAGACCAAAGGGCCTGGTATGCTCCTGGAGGGGGACCCCATGCCAGTTTTTTTTTTTAATTTGGCGTGGAGTTCCCCTTCAAGATCCCCAGAGCACAAAGTGCCTGGCATTGTCGGGATCAAAGTCGGATCCCTGTTCACAGACAAACGGTCCGACTTTGACCCCATGTAGGACCGTAAATCGCACAGCAGTGTAGGATCAAAGTAGTACCGTTTTTTTGTCGGATAGTGTGAACCCAGCCTAAGGGGCAATCTAGGAAATAGCTATCACAGGTCAATTAGATTCAGTATAAATTACACAAATAGGAAACATAAGGGGAATACAAAGATACTGAATTTTAAGAGCCAACTTCCATAAACTATGCTCCTTGCTGGAAGATGTTAGCTGGGATAAAATTCTAGGAACAATGAACGTGGGGGAAAAATGGGAGTGCTTTAAGAACATACCAAACAAAAGTATTAACCAGTATATCCCAATGGGAAACAAATTTAAAAGAGCCAATCAAAGACCAGGGTGGCTTAACTCCGACATAAAGGCACACATAAAAGCAAAAGAGAAGGCCTTCAAAAAATACAAGGCTGAGGGGTCTCTGTCGGATTTTCATATTTATAAAACACGCAATAAGAAATGCAAAGGTGCACTCAGAGCAGCTAAGGTAGAACATGAAAGACACATAGCTGAGGAGAGTAAAAAAAATCCCAAGAAATTCTTTAAGTATATAAACAGTAAGAGAGGGAAGTCAGATCATATTGGCCCTATAAAGAATGATGAAGGTAATCTGGTTACAAAGGATGGAGAAATGGCAAAGGCGTTAAACAAATTTTTCTCCTCAGTATTCACAAAGGAAACGGGGCTCAATTATTCAGAACTACAATGTTGGTCCTCACGACACGTCACAGGAAGCACCCTCATGGCTAACTGAGGATAAAATTAGGAATAGGCTTGAAAAACTGAACGCTAATAAGTCACCAGGACCAGATGGCTTACACCCGAGGGTCCTTAAGGAACTTAGCCAAGTTATTGACAGACCTTTGTACCTAATCTTTATGAGCAGTTTTCTGACTGGTATGATACCAGCTGATTGGAGGAAAGCCAATGTAGCACCAACATATAAAAAAGGACCAAGATATATCCCTGGGAACTACAGACCAGTTAGCTTAACATCAATAATTTGCAAGCTCTTGGAGGGAATAATAAGGGATTATTTACAAGATTATTGTAACAAGAACGGTATCATTAGTGGTAGTCAACATGGTTTCATGAAGAATCGTTTTTTCAAACCAATCTATTAACCTTCTATGAAGAGGTGAGCTGCCATCTAGATAAAGGAAGGCCTGTAGATGTGGTGTATCTGGATTTTGCAAAAGCATTTGATACAGTTCCCCATAAACGTTTACTGTACAAATGAAGGTCCCTCAACATGGATAAAAGGGTGAGTACCTGGATTGAAAACTGGTTACAGGGATGAGTCCAGAGTGTGGTGATAAATGGTGAGTACTCGGAATGGTCTGGTGTAGAAAGTGGGGTTCCCCAAGGTTCTGTCCTGGGACCAATCCTATTCAATTTATTCATAAACGATTTGGAGGACGGGGTGAACAGCTCAATCTCAATATTTGCGGATGATACCAAGCTAAGCAGGGCAATAAATTCTCCACAGGATGTGGAAACCTTGCAAGAATATCTGAACAAATTAATGGGGTGGGCAGACAAGTGGCAAATGAGATTTAACGTAGAAAAATGTAAGATAATGCATTTGGGTACCAAGAACATGAACCCAAATTACTCACTAGGGGGAGAGCCTCTGGGGGAATCTAGGATGGAAAAAAAACTAGGGGTCCTAGTAGAGAACAGGCTCAGCAGTGGCATGCAATGCCAAGCTGCTGCAAGCAAAGCTAACAAAGTGTTGGCATGCATCAAGAAAGGGATCAACTCCAGGGATAAATCAATAATTCTCCCACTATACAAGTCTCTGGTGAGGCCGCACCTGGAATATGCCGTCCATTTCTGGGCATCAGTCCTCAGGAAGGATGTCCTGGTATTGGAAAGGGTTCAGAGAAGGGCAACAAAGCTAATTAAGGGATTGGAGGACCTTAGTTATGAGGAAAGATAACAAGCACTAAACATATTCTCTCTGGAGAAGAGATGCTTGAGAGGGGATATGATTTCAATGTACAAATACTGTACTGGTGACCCCACTATAGGGACAAAACTATTCAGCGCAAGGGAATACACAAAGAAACGCGGCCATTCACTAAAAATAGAAGAAAGGCGATTTAACCTTAAAATGCATAGAGGCTTCTTTACGGTAAGAGCAGTGAGGATGTGGAATTCTCTTCCACAAGCAGTAGTTTCTGCTGGAAGTATAGATAATTTCAAAAAACTATTAGATGCACACCTAAGGGACCACAACATATATACAATGAAATACTGACATGAAAACACACACATAGGTTGGACTTGATGGACTTGTGTCTTTTTTCAACCTCGCTGACTATGTAACTACGTAACTATAAGTTTCTTTTACTTTGTGACAGGTTATTGTTGTTGCTGTGTGTTTTTTTGCCTTGTTGGGTGTGTAGCTCAAATCAATCTTACTTTTTCAGCTTTGGTGTACAAGAGAATGTGGCATTGCCGGAAGAGGTTGTTGCTATCTGGAATCAGGGAACCCATACATCAGTGGCTTCTCTGACAAAGGTAAGCAGGGCTGGCCCAAGACATTGTGCTGTCTGGGTCCAAGAATGAAATGCTGCCCCCCAAAAAAAGAAAAACCACGCCCAAAGGCCCCACTATTAAAACTAAAATTACATTTATCAGGAAGTCAGATTTACATGCAACAGTGGTGATTGGGGGTTCACTCCGAGGCAGTGGTGGGGGGTGGGTTCAGACAGAGGCGGCGGCGGTGGG
>BLSH010274646.1:0-12037 GCA_018402905.1 Glandirana rugosa
CGAACCCGAACGATTTTTGAAATGTCCGGGTCCGGGTCCGTGCCACGGACACCCGAAAGTTCGGTACGGACCCGAACGTTACAGTCCGGGTTCGCTCAACACTACACCCAGCCCATATAGTTCACTAACTATATTGGCTGGGTGTAACAAAATGTCCACTGCCGCCTTCTGACTGCAGGCTTACTGCAGCCGAGTGCAGGGTGTTCCAAGAGGGGCGTCACAGTGTTCTGACAGAACATCACTTCTGTTACCGAATGCGATGGGTCATCAATTCTGACAGGACACCCGGCATTGGGACCATAGCAGCTACGCCCCGCACCTCTGCCCCGGCCAGCTTACCTGCCAGCTACCCACTGACTTCTGGGAGTGACTCCTCTCCATTCTGAGGTATCAGATTAAGCATCGGAGCATTTGCACGAGTACAAGTACTCATGCAAATGCTCAGTATCAGCACCGATACTAGTATTAGTATCGGTGCAACCCTAATGCTGATAATGTATATTTTCATAGGAAGACAAGGATGTTGGCATTGAAGAAGTTAAAGAGTCATGCAAATGCTAAAAAAAAACCTCTTTCATGACCCGGGCTTGTTCACAATTTAGTCAATTCAGTATGCAGTGGTTAACCTCACAAACTGACTATTTTGCATAGCAAAATAAATAAAATATTTATTGACTTACAAATCCTTTGTATAAATATCCAGTTTAGATTTTTCTATATTATAAGCTGACAAATGAACAAACATATGAAAAATGTAGTTTTAGTTTGCTCAATGTACAACATACTTTGTATTATTAACCACTTCAGCCCCGGAAGGATTTCACACTTTAGGACCAGAGCACTTTTTGCGATTCGGCACTGCGTCACTTTAACTGACAATTGTGCAGTCGTGCGACGTTGTACCCAAACAAAATTTGTATCCTTTTTTCCCCCACAAATAGAGCTTTCTTTTGGTAGTATTTGATCCCCTTTGTGTCATTTCTGATCACCGTCATAAACAAAAGAAGAGCGACAATTTTGCAAAAAAAACCCAAATTTCTTACTTTTTGCTAAAATACAAATCCAAAAAAAATCTAAAAACACATTTTTGTTCATCGGTTTTGGACGATTTATATTCTTCCTCATATTTTTAGTAAAAAAACCGCAATCTGCATTTTTTCACTTTTTTGGGACCATTGGCATTTATACAGCGATCTGTGCTATAAAAATGCACTAATTACTGTGTAAATGTCATTGGCAGTAAAGGGGCTAACCTGCAGGGGGCGCTCTAAGGGTTAACTGTGTTCCCTCAGTGTGTTCTAACTGTGTGTGGGCTGGGCTGGCAGGGGGAGGGGAGTGATCACGGCTTCCATATACAGGAAGCCTGTGATCACAGCCCTTCCCCCTCTGTCAGAACGGAGATCCGTGTTTACTTACACAGACCTCCGTTCTTTCACCTCGGGGGGGGGGGATCGCGGGTAGCCGGCGGAGATCGAGTCTGCCCTACCCACTCCCTGGCCCCCCCGGAACAGTGCGGGATCTCGCAGCCGCCGTCATATCACGGCGGTTTGCGGTATTCAGCCACTTTGTCACCGTCAGACGCCGGTCGGCGGTCGGCAAGTGGTTAATGCTACTCCAAATATTTTCACTAATTTATTTTCTCCTATTTATCCCCAAAACAGGGACTTCAAATGTGTAGATTTTGATACATATGTGAGCACTGTATGATAAACATGTGCACGTATTCTAGATTTATAGATACTGTACTAGGTATCTTCTAGTACAATAATTATAATTCACCAACCAGCCTGGAATGACTTTAACTGCTTAAGTCCCCAAGTCTTTTTTTTATTTAATCCTCGTGAGTCCTGGAGTGTTCTTTTTAATTTGGAGATGTCTCAGTTCCACACCGTATGCCTTTAGCATTTGTAGCCTTTTTGGGACAGATAGAGTTTTAATTTTGTAGCAGATTTGTATAAATATATATATATTTTATAGGGTTTTTTGAAAAGAAATTGTGAAAAATTAGCATTTTCCCCATGCAACTACATAATTTACGCAACCCAAGACATTTACAAGGTGTAACCTCCAAAATCGGCCCAGTAAAGTGATATAAAAGCAGTGTGATTTTTATGTAATGTAGTTGAATGGTAAAGTTAAAATTTACTATACTGCATGTGTTTTACTTTAGGAGAAATGTGTTATCTTATTGTTACACTGCATTGTGACTCACACAGGGAAAAATCTGTTCCCATATAAAAATGCTGTATAGCAGAATCTGAAGCCCAAGATCTACTCATTTCAGCTCTTGGATTTTAATACAGGATAGTCAGTGATACAGGGGCGCATGGGTGCCGTCCCCTCTATCCCTGCGGCCCCCTCTATCCCTGCCACCCCCTATATGCTAGTGGATATATTCATGCACAGAATGAATCTATCCTTGGCCATCACTGCCACCCCCTATTAATGCGGCCAGCCCCTTCAGGACACTGGCCGCATGAATTTTAGAAGCGTCAGTGTTCTTTGAATCCCCTGATTAAAGCCATAGTCTCTGATGGGCTTCAAAAAAGAGTGGCTCATGGCGCAGAACATGGTGCCGCAGAGCCCACTAATGTGTGTTACAAAAACAAATTAATATTTGCTTTTCTAACACTGAATAGCCTCTGAGCTAATCGGGAAGCATGGGTATGTTACCAGTTTCCTGATTGGCTGAATGGTCAGGTGGTCAGGCGATCCTATTGGATGCCTTTCTCAGAGGAGGAGGGGGTTTAGGTCCCGCTCACCAGACACCACTTACTGCCTGACTGCCTGGCCCTCTTCCTAGATGGGGTAAGTGCAGGACTTTGATGTCCGGACTACCCTGGGGCGATCTTCTGTCAGTGCCGCGAGCCCCGACTGTATACCCCTATCTGTGATGCTGTATACTCCTATCTGTGATGCTGTATATATCTATCTGTGATGCTGTATATCCCTATCTGTGATGCTGTATATCCCTATCTGTGAGCTGTATATACCCCTATCTGTGGTGCTGTACATACCCCTATCTGTGGTGCTGTATATCCCTATCTGTTTTGCTGTATATATCCCTATCTGTGGTGCTGTATATACCCCTATCTATGGTGCTGTATATCCCTGTTTGTGGTGCTGTATATGCCCCTATCTGGCGATGCTATATACCCTATCTGGTAATGCTGGGCTGTATACTCCTGACACAATCGGTGGAATCTATAAGGGATGGGGCTTATAAGAAGTGGGAAGGGTCAAAAAGGAAGGGCGGGGTATGGTGCCCCCATCCTAAAATTTCACCAGCCGCCACCTCAGTGGTAGCTCCAGCCCACAAAGTCCAGGTGCTAAATGTTGCTGGGACAAACAGCCACTGTCCCTGTGGCATAATACATAAATTGATTAAATAAGAAAAATGAGCCTGTGTATGTTTAATAAAGTAACAATATTTCTAGGCTAAAAATGAACACAGTGAATTCACACTGACATGCTGTTGACATACAGAGCAGACAAAGTGATTCACTGCTGCGGCCACTCTACATTGCCAGCTACATTAGGGGGCAGTGTGGTGCATGATTCAGCACATCACATGGTTCCTCTTTTTTTTGTATGCAAGCTTTATTTGAAGTCCACAAAACATTTTAATTCATTATATTTTACATTTTATCTTTTTTTTCTATTAGACAGCGAAAGTCCTTAAAAAGATCAGAATTTGATTAGAATTTGACAGTTGCTCTTCAAACTCTATAGCTTCCTCAGAGCAGTGATCTCCAGAGGGTGCTGGAGCTGAAAAGGTTACATTTTAAATGTTAAATGGGCTCTTGTTTGAAGAATGTTTATATAAAGATAGTGGACAGGAAGGGGTTGAAAAAGGCTGTCACATATCAGCTGCATCTTTTACCAGTAGTTTCACAGACTTGCATGGCAGATCTGTTACTAGTTCAACAGACATGCAAGGTTGATTTGTTACCTTAGCTGATCTGATACTTGTAGTTCCACAGACCAGCGGGTAAGCTGTTACTTATAGTTCCACAGATCAAACATACAAAGTTCTTCTGTTAGCTATTGTCCCAGAGATATATCAAAGACAGAAAACTGTGAGTGTCACCATGTTTCACCTGCTGTTTGATTCAAACAGCTACATACCCAGTCAAAGCCCAGCCACCTTTCTATTTGAGCTGGGCACAGTCTTTTTGCATTCCACTTATACTGTTACATTTCATCATTTTCTGAGAGCTCTGTGATTCAGTTATACCTGTCCACATCAGTGACCCCAGTATCTTCAGCAATCCCTGCAGCCTGGTACCACCAGTGCTCCCCACTGTTCCCCAGTGCCTCTGTGTCTCACAGTCTTTTTGCACCAGTGTGTCTCTTGTGCAACTAATCTCCTGTCTTCCAGACTCCAAGTTATCCAGCCTTCCAGTGAGTCTAGTACCTCAGGTTTTCCTGCACTCTTTTCTTCCTGTGATTCCCATATCTTATGCTATTAGATTCCCATGTACTCCAGACACTCCCAAGAGTCTGGTATTTATGTGCTTCCATAGAATTTTGACACCTGTGCTCCTCCGTGTCTGGTCAGCTGTAGTTTGCACAGGTGTGCTTGGAGGCTGCAACCTACGAGCTGCCCTGCAGCAAACCTAGGCATGACCTGAACATTCCTGGGTTTGGTTTGAGGTGGGTTCAGTGAACATTACTAAAGTTTGGGTGCTAAATCCATACCCCATTGAAGTCAAAGGGAGCAAAATGTTAAAAAGCAATAATGGAAATTTTTTAGGCTAACAGACAAGGGATTGTCAAAAAATAATATGAGGTCCTCCCTCCAAATCTTAACCATTATAAAATCTTAACACCATTATAAATTATTCAGCCTGGGAGTGCGCATGCGTGGCCTCACGTGGATAGACGATTAAATCCCGAGCTCCGCACCACTCCGGATGCCCTCACCCGCTGCAGCATCCCTTCGGGCTCCTTCAGTTCTACAACTGGCCACCCCACCTCCTAAACACTTGCTGAGCCTGGCAGCATCCCTGGATGGCTTCGGGTTCAGCATGGAGGGACCTCTCCAGACAGCTAGGCTCCTGTCCTGCAGCGCTGCCAGCACCTAAGATGGTGCCCGCGGCCCTATCCTCACACGTGGAAGCTGAGGAGGACGATTCTATAGCAGACCAAGACATCCAGGCCGAGCAGCCCAGCCAGGGTCCCGGTCCCACCGTGAGTACACTGATCCCCCTCCCAGCCTCAACAGAATCCCTGCTAAATGGGACCATGGAGGATATGCTCCTAACTCCCCTAGGGGATGTATCCACCACCCCTGACAATCTTAGAGAATTTTCCAGAGCCTGTAACACGGTCCCACAGGAAAGAAGAAAAGGATTGCGGTTCCTAAATAGGACACTCTTTCTAACGCACCTCATCCCATAATCATTTGTGCAATTATAGAGACGTTTAGGTTCCCAAAGGGGACTATCTCAGTGCCAAAAGACAATTAGCCATAAAGTATTGATTTAGTAAAATCGTTAATTTTTTTTTTCTTAATACTTAAAAGATGAAATTCACATCATAAAATAAACTTTGGAGAGGGTCCAAAAACAGTTGGGATACATTGATAGTGAGTAACACTGGTGATGATGTCATACAGTGTGAAGAAAAACTCCCAACATGTTTCGCCAAAACATTGGCTTCCTCGGGGGATTCATGTAGACATCATAAATACTAGCATAAAAAGAAGAGAACATACAATAAATCACCAATAATATATTAAGACACAGTCTGCAGTGCTTGCCATTCAGTGGGCCCATGTCCCCCCCAGAAGGAAAGATGGTATCCCTCCCCTCTTGCCCCACACTACTTACCCAGTCAGGCACCAGGACAAGAGCAACCTCTGAAAAAACAAGCCCCTCGCCCAGAACCACGTCGATGACGATATGTCTTAGCTCAGTGCCCCTGATGTTTCAGTCGCCGGGGTGTCCTTTCCTCCCCCATGTCCTTTCAGTCCCAAATTGCTGGCCTTTCCACAATTGAATACTAATCCCAATATCTGTGTGTTTGTCCAGCAGACTACTAAAGAAATTGAAAAGTTGAAAAATAGTGCGTCGTCTCAAAATAATCTGACTCGAACCCAGAGGCTAGCCCTGAAATCATTACAAAAAATGCAGAGATAATTATCAAACCGGCCGACAAAGGTGGAAATTTGGTAATTATGAATACCACTGACTATAGAGCTATGTTCTACAAAATTTTGAAACATAAGGAATGGTACCGCCCTATTTTCAAAATCATTATAGACAATTTTACTAATGAATATCGCAATATCATTCTTAAAGCCTTACATAGAGGTACCATAGATACCAACACTTGGAGGTTTCTTAATGTTGAGGAACCTAAGATTCCCACCAAGCCTTACCAAAGGTTCATAAGTCTTTGATAGACCCTCCTGGCCATCCCATAGTTTCTGGATGTGCAGGATTAACCGAAAATGCTAGTCTTCTAATGGACAAGTACTTACACCCTCATGTAACTGCTTTGTTTTCATATGGAAGAACACCATTGACTTGCTCAAATTAATTAAAGGTGTTCAGCTTCCCAAGGGGACTTGGTTGGTAGCTCTCAACATCGAGAGTCTATACAATACAATTCCCCATGGTAAAGGAATCAAGGTCATTAAAGATCACCTCAGAGAAAGAGGACATGGAGCAACTGTGTATAACCAATTTGTTATTGATCTATTGAAATTCATACTTACATGTGTTTACTTTTGACTCCTCCTACTTCCTCCAGGTGCAGGGCGTTGCAATGGGGACTCGTTGTGCCCCATCATACGACAACCTGTACCTGGAGGGGTGGGAGAAGGAATTATTTGCAAGAGATGATATGACCCCTTTTTCCGAGGCTATTGCGGCCTGGTACCATTATATCGACGATGTCCTGATTTCTTGGTCAGGAATGGAGGACCAACTTCAATTGTTTTTAAAAACCATCTCTGTAAATGATTATAATTTAAAATTCACCATGAATTACAGTCAAACCAGAATTAGTTTTCTTGATGTTGATCTTTCAGTAGATCTGGAGGGCAACATCAACTCCACCCTGTATAGAAAATTGTCTGCCGCCAACACAATTCTCCATGCTACAAGTTCACACCCTAAACCACTTATACAAAGTATACCCTATAGTCAGTATCTAAGGATAAAACACAATTGCACCAACAGTATGGATTTTGAACGAGCAGCTAAAGATTTGTACAATAGACTTAAGGAACATGGCTACAGCCACTCTTGCTTGAAAAAAGCTTATCATAGAGTAATCTTAAAGGACAGAAATTCTTTAATTTTTTCACACAAAGCCACTAGTTCTTCTCAGACTGTTCGGCTGATAACACAATATTCCAGCCAACATAGACAAGTTAAAAATATCATACAGAAATCTTGGTCTTTACTGACGGCTGATTCAGCTGTGAATAGACACGTTGCAACAAAACCACAAATAACCTACAGACGAGCTCCCTCCTTAAGGGACAATCTGGTCCATAGCCATTTTTCCTTTGACCCACCCAAAAGTACCAATCCAGGTACTTTTTCATGTGGCCACTGTGAGATGTGTCCATATCTCCTCAACAGTTGCTCCTTTATACTTCCCAATGGGCAAAAACTACATTCTAAGCATAGAGTTACATGCCAAATGGTTGGCGTTGTTTATCTAACACAATGTGCGTGTGGTGGGTTTTATATTGGTAAGACCAAACGTCCGTTCCATAAAAGGATAAAAGATCATATTAAACCAATTATGAAATGTACAAAAACCACTGCTGTTGCCCAACATATTGGATGGTACCACAACTTTGACCCGACGATGGTCAGGTTTGTGGCACTGGAGCATACACCTCC
Source organism: Glandirana rugosa (assembly GCA_018402905.1). Taxonomy (NCBI): domain Eukaryota; kingdom Metazoa; phylum Chordata; class Amphibia; order Anura; family Ranidae; genus Glandirana; species Glandirana rugosa. The sequence continues at coordinate 7,866 of BLSH010274646.1, forward strand.
CCACCCTAGGGGTGGCGATATTAATTGTACTTTGCTCCAGCTGGAAGCAAGATGGATCTATATGCTGAAAGCAATGGAGTTTCCTGGGTTTAATGAAACTGTACGTTTCAAACCATTTCTGTAATGAGCCTACGGACACCCGTCCCCTTGGTCTTTGACATGCCCCGCACCCCGGGAATGTTTGTTCCCATGGGTCTTGGTTGGCTGGCCCTTCCTATTTCCATCTGGTGTTGAGAATGGTTACTAGGCGGCGCCGTCATCGGGGGAGACACTTCGTGAATTTGTGCTCAACATGCGGTACGAATGTTATTTATACAATTTTTACTTTTTTCTTTATTTCATCCTTTTTGCCTCTGTTGTTTTTAATTGAGTATCCCAAGTAATGTCCATGATCATAGATTGATATGTGCCTAACAGCCAACCCCCCAAAATATTTGGAAACAAACGATAGGACCCAGTAATAACTTCACTCGTTTGGTAAAAGATAACACTCAAATTACAAAAAATCCTTTTTTTCTTCTACAGCTATATATGTTGTTGCGATCTGGTCAGAGGTCAGCTGTTTGACCTCTCTATACCTTTTGTCTCCCCTTATCTTTTGCGCCAATTAGAGTGGGTCCAAGTAAGTTGTTTTTCTGTAGTGTTTTATTTTTGATTCTTTATATTATACAAAATGAGAGGGTATCTTTGTTTACCCATGATTGTATATATTTATATAATTTTTTTTTTTTTTATTGTTATATTTTTTTCTTTTTTTGTACTTCTTTCAGTCAGGACTGGTGGTGTCTTCTGCAGGGGCAAGGTGCTGGGTCCCTGGTTCTTGGCGAAGGGCTTGTTTTTTCAGAGGTCGCTCCTGTCCTGGTGCCCGACCGGGTAAGTAGAATGGGGCAAGAGGGGAGGGATACCATATTTCCTTCTGGGGGAACATGGGCCAGCACTGCAGACTGTGTCTTAATATATTATTGTTGATTTATTGTATGTTCTCTTTTTTTATGCTAGTATTTCTGATGTCTACGTAAATCCCCTGAGGAAGCCAATGTTTTGGCAAAACATGTTGGGAGTTTTTCTTCACACTGTATGACATCATCACCAGTGTTAGTCACTATCAATGTATCCCTACTGTTTTTGGACCCTCTCCAATGTTTATTTTATGATGTGAATTTAATCTTTTAAGTATTAAGAAAATAAAAATTAATGATTTTACTAAATCAATACTTTATGGCTAATTGTCTTTTGGCACCGAGATAGTCCCCTTTGGGAACCTAAACGTCTCTATAATTGCACGGTCCCACAGGACTTTCCCTCCCTGATGGAGACGTTCTCCAGGATGCTCACCAGGGGCCTAGCTCTGAATGCAGCCTAGATTACCTCCAATATCCAGGCCGACCTGCACCAACTGGGGGCCAGAATTGAATCCATAGAAGCCAAAACTGATCAGACTATAGCAAGGGCCAACCAGAACACTGCCAGATTACAGGACCTGCATGAGCAACTTGATGCTGCGATTTCTAAAATTGATGATCTCGAAAATAGATCTCGCAGATACAATTTTAGAATAAGGGGCTCCTGGAAACATTTAAGGAGACTGACAAAATTGTATGCTCATTTATCAAAGACCTGCTCCCTGACCTGCCCGAGCACCATCTGGAACTGGACCGGGCCCACAGGGCCCTGCAACCGCCTCGCCAGGATGGCTTGCCCAGAGATATCGTGGTGAAACCGCATTTCTTCAAGGTAAAGGAAGAAGTAATGCGTCGGGCAAGAGAGCTTGGAGACATTTCAATTCAAGACCACCCTATCCAAATCTCAGAGAACAATTACTTACAAATGGGCCTTCCCATTCCGTCTTACGTTCTCCTACCTAAAAAAAAAGTTTGGTTTTTCGTCCTTTGCTGAAGGGGAATGCCTGCTAATACAGCTGGGGCTGATCGCACAAGAACCGGCTACCTCCCCCACTCCCAGAAATGTCAACTCCTCTAAAAGGCCTCCTCCACTCAGCCCCATTGCCCCTCTGTGGCAGAAGCATCAGACCAAGAGATCCAGGGAAGCCCACCATAGTCAACTGGGAACTGGAACTGTTCTTCACCTAAGTCTCTGGTTCGTCCTTTACCTAGGACATCTTCCTCATACCTGAAGATCTCCTGGAGCCAGGCTAGACCTGACAAAATTCACAGTTTCAACATGTTACTTACTCTAATTCATTGGCTTGTTGCCACCCTGTTTCTTCATGCAACCCGGAGCATCCTGTTCCTCCTCCCTTGGAACTGAGATATGTCCCCCACAGAACTTGTCTGGGAAAGAAGTCCATAGTTTCCTCCCTCCTACCTCCTTATGTCGTTTTAGAGCCTACAGTGTTCCTTCTCCTTCGAACTTCTGGAAACTCTATGGATACTACTAATGTTCAGTGATGGTTGTTTACATTTGTACATTTCTAGAGGGTTAGTCGGAGCGGATGCCTCACGCCTTCTGTTGTCCTAGAGGGGGTTTTCCCCACCAGTCTGGGACAGTTTTACACCCCCCGTGGAAGGGGGTGTTGTTTAGGGGTTTACTTGTGCCAAGAGGGCTTGGATCTGTTACGTACCTGGTGGAGGAGTCTGACTTATGCAGTGGGTAACCTCCCTTACGACCCTGACTCGGGAACCCCTGGTAGAGTAGACAGGTGGCTCAGGAGTGCAGGATGGCACGAGGGTCGGACTGGGTCACTGGTGATGGTATAGGTCCGTTGGTGCACTCGTGCACTAGAAGAATGGTCGTACAGGCTGGGTCGTGAAACCGGCTGGCGGTGCGGTACAAGAGGAGCAAGCAGGCGGATAGTCGGGTCCTCTAAGAACCAGAGGAGCTGCTCCTCTAAGAACCAGAGGAAACCACACCTACATGCTATTAACCCTCCGCACGTCTTCTAACATTGCCTCCCCCCCAAGGGGCAGCCTCCGGATGCCCAGCCGGGCCTTCAGTTCCGGGTGATTCCTCCAAAAGGATCTGACACGTTCCTTGGCATGAATGTGCTCTTCGGGTACCCAGGAGTTCTCTTCTGGCCCGTACCCCTTCCATTTAATTAAGAACTGTGTCACACCTCTCCTCACTCTGCAATCGAGGATTGCCTTGATCTCGAACTCTTCTTCGCCGTCAATGATGACTGGCTCCGGAGGGGTCGTTCTCCTTCCTGGGAATCGGTCCAGGGCTACCGGCTTTAACAGAGCCACATGAAATACAGGGTGCACCCGAAGAGAGGAGGGAAGGCTCAGCTCATACGCCACCCTGTTAATTCTTCTTTTGACTGGGAAGGGGCCAATGAATTTAGGTCCCAGTTTCTTGGAGGGACAGGCGAGCTTTAAATTCTTGGTGGCCAGCCAGACTTAATCGCCTGGCTGCAGATCCAGTTCTCCTCTCCTTTTTCTATCAAAAGTCTGTTTGTTATACTCCTGCGATCGGGATAGTGTCTCTCGCAGGAGTTTGGTGTTTTCCACCAGGAAGGTGGCCATGTCTTGAGCAGCGGGTACCGCACTTTCGGGTATCAGGTCGGGCAGAAACGAGGGGTGGTAGCCGAGATTCGACCAAAATGGTGACTGGTTTGTTGCTGAGTGGACAGAATTATTGTAGGCGAACTCGGCTACTGGCAGCAGGGAGACCCAGTCGTCCTGAGAGAACGATGAATAGCACCTGAGGTACTGCTCCAGAGTCTGATTAGTTCTCTCCGTCTGGCCGTTGGTCTGAGGGTGATAAGCGGAGGAGAGTGCCAGTTCAATTCCTAATAGCGAGCAGAGGGCTTTCCAGACCCGAGAGGTGAACTGCACTCCCCGATCCGACACGATGTTGGCCGGGACTCCGTGGAGGCGGATGACCTCCTTGATAAATGTTTCCGCAGTTTGGATGGCCGTAGGTGTGCCCCTCATGGGTATGAAGTGGGCCATCTTGGTCAGACGGTCCACTACTACAAAGATGGTGGAGAATCCAGCTGACGGAGGTAGCTCCACAATAAAATCCATGGACACATGCGACCAGGGGCGCTCAGGGACAGGTAGTGGGTTTAGCAGCCCCCAGGCCTTGGTCCGGTCGACCTTGTTGCAGGCACAGGTGGGACAAGCCTTCACGTATTCCCGGCAGTCCTTGGCCATCTGAGGCCACCAGAAGGAGCGTGCCAGGAGCTCCATGGTCTTATGCCCCCCGAAATG
>BLSH010274646.1:48608-67556 GCA_018402905.1 Glandirana rugosa
CTCCAGACGTTCTCCTTCCTTTTACACCCATTCCCACCCTGTTCAAAAATAATTGTGCAGAAGAGATGTGCAATGTTTGACGGTTTCATTTAAAGTGATACACACATTTTAAAAAGAAGTGTGAATAAAAGATGTGCAATGATTGACGGTTTGATTTAAAGTGATACACACATTTTGCAGAACAGTGATATGGTTACTCCGGGCTTATTTATACTTTTTGGACACAGTTTGAAGATGATTTTAGAACAGTTCTATGGCCTCTAATGTTAATTAATACTTTTCAGACCCATTTTGAAGATGATCTCCATTTTTGCATTTTTTATGTTTTTATTTTTTAAAAAATATTTAAAGTTATTTCCCTGTCCCCATTTCTTTGTAGGGCACTTGTCCCACCCTTACCCACATTTTCCTTCCTCTTGCAGACCTCTAGGACCTTCCTGGGCTTTTTTACAGCATTTTTAAGATTTTTAATTAAAATTACCAGAACACCGGACCCGAACCCGGACTTTTTTTGAAAAGTCCGGGTCCCGGACACCCCAAAGTTCGGTACGGACCCGAACTTTACAGTCCGGGTTCGCTCAACTCTAGCAATGAGTAACTGCAGTAATTCTTTCAGTTGTGCCTTTAAATCTCAGCTTCACCTACTGAGCGTTGTAAATTTTCAGCAATATGCCTTTAAATTACCTTGTTTAAAGGTAATTGCAATGGTTTGAAGTCTGTTTTACTTTTCATTTATTGTAATGTATATATAAAACAGCAGATTTTTTTTCCATCAGGTTTAGTCTTTAGCCTTCCTATCTGAACAGTAGAGAGGAGGATAAGTCACTGATCCATTCCCTTTGTGTGTAAATTGGAGCTTCTAAGGATCTATTTTTAAAACCATACATCTGATATGGGAATTTTCTAGGTGCATACATTTTAAACAACAGTGACTGATTCACCGCTGGTGAATATGTGAGGAAAGTCACATTTACTGCTTTATAAGTACGCCCCTTTGTATTAGAGGGAGTACCCAGTTTTCTGCCTATTTCCATTTTGCTAACCAAACCCAAACACACACACTTTTGCTACTGTATTGCAACTGCCGGCTTATCTTAGCCACATCAACTGAAGCTCACAACTATAACATGTTACAGACTAATAATAGTCAATGTTATACTTTACAAATAAACTTAACTATGGAAGCTAAAATTGAATAAGTTATTTTTCCTTAATAAGGAGGTGGGGGGGGGGGGAGGGGGAAAGGAAAAGGAAAGGAGTATTTGATCTGGGTCAGAAGCGCAATACACAGGCATATAGCTAGGGGTTTGAGTGCTATGCTATATAAGAGGATGCATATTGGATATTTGTAAGATAAAAGGTACTGGCTTGGATTACTCGCAAGGTGGCGAGCCTGGGGGGGGGGTTCTTCCTCCCTTTTTTCCTTTCTTTTCCTCTTTTTTTTTCTTTCCCTTTGTGTATCTTCGCCCAGTGAGGTGAGTGGTCTGTTGTTGTATAATGTACTAAATCAACAAAATTTAATAATAAAAAAAAAAAGTTATTTTTCATTCAGAAAACCTGATTTGACAGAAAAGACCTTGACAACTTACAAATTCAGGGCAGCACGATGGGGTGTGATTAAAGCCCACCACCCAATTCAGTTATACTTTTCTTCATAGCGATCCCCCACCACTCCTTTCTCCATTGCAGACATAAAATATTCATTGTCATCTGGTATCATTGTCTATAGGTAGCAGTGATACTACCCTTGTCACATGTCATATGACAGTGCTTTTACTAGACAATTACTCATTAAGCCTGAGGATTGCATAATATGAGAAGGTCATAAGCATGTACCCGAAAGCACTGGATATTTTGTTGTGGCAGCCACAAAATATGTGACAGAGCAGAGTATAAAGTGGTTGGGTAATGGGCTTAAAACAGTCCTTAATCAGGCATTATCTGTTTTATGCCCACCGCCCAAACACTTTTTTGCACCTTCATTCCTAATTATGCAGGGTGACAGGGACTCTTTAACTTTTGCTGACAGCCCCCAATCAGGGCAGAATAAGCTAAATGCAGGGGTTTGTTGACAGCTGTGTGAATGTGTTATACACATAATGAATTCTTTCAATTTTAATTTCTCTTATACCTAAAATGTATATTTTTATTGCACTTTATTTTCACTATAGAAAGAAACACTAAAATGATAAGGGCAGGTACCTTATGGTACCTGTTTTACAGTCATAGTCCTGTAGCATTTTTGTTAAAACATAGCCTCTTTAAGAAAAAAAAATATTTTTAAGTAAGTTGTATCTTTGTAAAACTGCCAAAATCTGAACATGTTATTGCTGATGTAAACATAAGTCTTTTTAAACAATGGAATATTTAATTAAGTCAGTATTTCAGCTTTATAACGTATGGCCAGAGGGGTAGTTTCTGTGGCAGGAAAATGTATGGCATGCTTCCAGAGATGTAACAAATAGGTTGGCATTGTCATGTTTTACTATGAGGCAAATTAAATTATAGTACCCATAAATGAATATGTTCTTAACATTGACTTCCAGGATTCCTTGTTATAAAGCAGTACATTAAATAAAATGATTCGACTTTTCAGACACATTCATGATTTATATTGAGACGACAAAGTATTTTAGAGAGGGCAGAATGTTAATGCTGAACTTGCTTGTTTATTGAACTAGTTATATCTGGATGTGGATATACGTGGGTACATTAGTCACACATAAGGTACCCCTTACTGTAACATGCATCCAGTTCTGAGATGGTTTCCAATAATTTTTGATTTTTATTAAAAATGCACCATTATTCATTATATTGCACAAAAGCATACTGTAGTTGTTGAATGCTTCTGTTTTTCAGGGAGAGTAACATGTTTTAAACATTTGTCTATGTTCCTAATTTTCAGGGCTGACTGAATGTATCAAAAACATCCTTCTTTTACTGAACTATACATATATTGACACATTATGATGACCTCAGATTGTAGGGGGTGGTTTTCAATTGAAGCTGAATTCCAGACATATATACAACAGAATTTAGTTCACTTCTGAATGCAATAAAACACATTGAAGCCCAAATGAATTATTATAACTCTACTGAATGCATTCCAGGTAAAAAATGTCTTACATCTTTTTTGCTTTAGAATGCAGCCACATTCTGAGTAGAAAGCATGTGTCCTATGCTGTAGGGGATGATCCTTAATCTCTATGTGGAAGTTGTGGTCTCTCTGCAGAGGTCTTGAACAACCCCCAGCTGAGTAAAACCTATAGCTCTGAAATCAGCAAAGCTTATGCTCTGTATTGATTGGAAAGCTCCAACTCTTATTCAAGAGGTGGAGCATCAGACCTCTGCAGAAAGACCATTGCTTCCACACAGAGAGAAAAAAAATTGCAGCATCATGCTGGCAGTAAACATACTTTTCCTCCAAGGCTATGGCTTCTTTCTAAAGAAAAAACTATTGTAAGAATAGGCACACCTATTTTTATGATCCTGAAATGTTTTAGCTCATTTACCTGTACATCCTTGAGTGGAAGTGGTTATACCAGGATCATGGCTGCAGCTGGTCAAAATTTTCAGCTGGCGATAGGCTTATAGGTACAAGTCATCTGAGGAGCTATACAGCCACCTAATCACTTTTACAGGGCTGGGAAAGGGACAGGGCTGGGAAAGGGGTCCCCTTCCCACTGCCTCCCACCACCATTCCTGGGCTCTCTTGTCCTCGGACCATTGAAAGCGGACAGCTCTGCTGAACACATCAGTTCCTCTCCCTCCTCTGTGATGAATGATCCCAGAAGTGAGGAGGATTTTGTCACTTCTAATTTTGGTTCTTTGTTTACTGGTTGTTTCCCCTGACCCCTGAACTCTCAATAAAGTACCTGTCAGTGTCCCAGCTATCACAAGGGATGCTGTTCATCCTTTTTGAAAGCAATAAAGTTGAATAAAAAAAGTAAAGAAACAGTATACAAAAGAATTAAAATAAAATAAATAATAAAATTAGAAATAAAAAAGTAAAGTGCCCCTGCACCCCTGTGCTCACATGCAAATGCAAATGCGCATGTAGGTTCCAGCCACATATGTAAACGGTGGTTGAACCACATATGTGAGTTATCATCAACGAACCTCAGAGTGAGAACAATAATTCTAGAGCCAGAGCTCTCATTCCAATTGGTAACCTGTAAAGGCTTTTAAAGTGTTACCTATCGAAATTTTTAGATACTGCAGTTTGTCACCATTTCACAGTCATGCAAAAGTTTAAACCTTGACATGTTTGCTATAATTTTACTGTGAGTGACATCATCTTTTATTTTTTTACTAAACAATTTGGTATTACATCGTGTTAGTGTGTACTAAAATACTTTAAAGTTTATTTTTTCTTAAAAAAATATATTTGATACTTACAGGTAAATGTCCCTGAGATAACAAAGCTGAGGGGTGATACGGAGCTTTTGGGATTAGCAAAGTATCTATTCCTGAGAGGGAGATAGAAATGGGGTGGCCGGTCAGGGTCATGGTCATAACCTGCTAAAAGGCCATGTAGCTCAGCATCTATTCCACCTGTGGGAAACGGTGTATACCATGGGTACAATTTACATGCATTTTAAATATTGATATCAGCTTGCATATCTGTACAATAGAACTCCAATAAGGCTCCAATTAGTGCTTCAGGTGAATCAGGCTCTTGTACATGCAATATGTGCTGACAATGAACATACTGTTAGAAGAGAGTCTGCTGCTGTTTCTTCATTTTCCAATTACAGGCTAGGGACAGGGAAGTGACCAAACTAAACAGCTCCAGCACCTGTTACATTTCAGCTATGGGCTTACATATATGCCTTTTTTTCAGGACAAACAAAGTTTTCATTAGGCAATACTGTAAAATATTTTTTTCTGTGCAATTTAAAGACAAAAGTACAAAAAAATGCGTGTTTTCCTAACCTGACCAATTTGTTTTATTACAACTTATATTCCTACAGTTAAAAAAATTAAGGTTTTCTTCTGTTATTTTTGGTACTTACTAAAATTAAATGTTTGCTATAAAGCATGACCAAATCTGTCCATACACCAGAAGATTTTTGAATAAATCATAATTTATGTGCAAAAACTCTCGAAACATTCATTTAATTGACTTATGTCTAAAGAACCAGAAGACATTCAATGACTTGATGTATCTCAAAAGAACCAAAAGAAGATGACCAAAGAAGTGAGATATATACTTAAAGAGAGAAACATCGCCTTTAGAAATGGGGATAAAGTAGAATACTGTTATACTGCAAGGGTCAATTTAAAGAGAGAAATAAGAAGAGCTAAAGTAGCCACAAGGTGAAAATCAAGGAATATTTTAAAGCGAACAAAGTGTGGGAAGGATGGAGAGGAATACAACATATTACTAACTACACAGAGGGGAGTGAAACAGGAGTACATTTGAGTGCCATATTGGCTGAGGAATTAAACAAGCACTTTTCTAAACTGCACTACCACAGTGTAATGCAGACTTTCATTAGAACCCAGTAGCTTTAAACTTACAGTGCAGGAACATGAGGTAAGACAGGTGTTTAAAACCTTAAATGTAAGGAAGTCAGTGGGTCCAGATGGATTCCCAGGAAAAGTTGTCAAGGCATGTGCAGGGCAGTTTGCGGGGGTTTTTGTTACAATTTTTAATTTGTCATAATTGACAGCTACTGTACCTTTCTGTATAAAATCTGCTGTTATCATCCCCATCCCCAAAAAGTCAGTTGTGGGTGGTTGGATGATTAAAGGCCAACAGCATTTACCTCAGTTATTTTGAAGTGTTCTGAGAGATTAGTTGTGAGGTATGTTAAACGTAGATTACCAGGCAGTCTTGACCCCCATCTGTTTACACATAGAGCAAATAGAAGTACAGAGGATGCCATTGCCAAGTGCACTGAGGCATAGACTACAGCTTAGCTTTTAACACCATTATTCCAGACTTATTGTTCGAGAAATTGCTGAAGCTGCCTCTACAGGCATCCATCTGTCTTTGGATTAGGGATTTCTTGGTAAATAGATCTCAAGTGGTCAAAATGGGTTGACATTCCCTTTTGTGTGCTAATTAAATGTAGGATCTCCACAGGACTGTGTATTGAGCCCTCTTCATTATGCACTCTATACCTATGACTATACACTGTGCTATCACACAAACAGCATTTATTACATTTGCTGATGATACTACGGTAGTCAGTTGTATAAGTGCTGGGGATAAGGAGTGTATAGAACAGAGGTAGAAAAGATAGTGGTGTGGTGTGTAGTAAATAATTTAGTGTTGAATATGGAAAAACTAAAGAGTTACTTGTGAATTTAAAAAAAGAACAATACTGAAATAGCTTCACTATGAATGTGTGGAAAGGGTCTTTGTTTTCAAATTTCTCAGGGTTTATATTTCTGAGAATCTTGTATGGTCAGTTAATATACAAGCAGTTATAAAAAAAAATCCCATCAACGATTATATTTTCTTAGACTGCTCAGGAAGAATGGTCTAGAGCAAAAAGTATTAGACACTTTTTATCACTCTTCAATAGAGAGTGTATTGGTGCACTGTATTTTAGTATGGTACCCAAATTGCACTGCAGAGCACAGAAACGCTCTTCAGAAAATAATTTTTACTGCACAGAAAATAGTGTTGCAGATTTTCATCCTGGTTATCACTTATTTGAGTTGTTGCCCTCTGGTAGACGATACAGGAATATCAAAGCCAGAGCAAGTAGGCTTTCTGGCAATAAAGGCAGTAAATGGGAATTTAACTCTAGGTTAGGTAAAAAGATGCTATTTTTTGGGGGGATGCGGGTGTAATTGGTTGTGATTTTATTTGTGATGGAGTTCCTCTCATTGTCATTTCATTGTGGAATTTATTCACAATGACAATAAATTATTCTTAAATCTTAAACCTTAAATGTCTTTAGAAAAGAATTAATGGGGCTGTGGCTTGGCAGCGGATGTAACAGGCAGCACGGGCTCTCTGCTCCACCAGTGATCCTCTCATTTATCCGTAGGAACGCACATTAGTACACTGGAGGGAAGTCCATTACAATACTGCAGATATAGCCAAACAGGCTGCCTGCATCGAGGATATGGAAAACCGAATGAGAAGAAATAATGTCATAGGCATCCCAGAGAAAACCGAGGGGAAAAACATGGTGCAGTTTATTGAGCAATGGTTTCTACAAGTATACGGGAAAGACTCCTTCTCACCCATGTTTGAGGTGGAACGAGTGCACAGAGTCCTCATGAGACCTTTACTACCGGGTAACCCCCCTCATACCTTTTTATTCAAAATACTCAATTACAGAGACCGTGACATAATCCTATCCAAATCCAGAAGCCTGGGAGACGCGTTGGTAATGGACAACTCCAAAATATCATTATTTCCTGACTTCTCTGCTGAAGTTCAGCGGCAGAGAGCGCAATTTAATGAGGTCAAGAAAAGGCTGTGATCCCTAGACATCCAATATGCCATGCTGTATCCTGCATGCCTTCGGGTGGTTGCCAGGGATGAAGTCCAGTTCTTTGAAAAACCACTTCAAATGTCACAATGGCTGCACAGAAGGAATACTGAAAGAAAAAGCTGCAAGACGTAGGAGGGCTGTCTGAGGGCGGGTGGACCACCAATGTCTCTTTTAAATTCAGGGAGGAGTGGGACAATGACACCTTAATTGCTATCCTTTGTTTAATACTGAAAGTCAAGGTGGACTATGGAGGAGTTCGTACATACCGGCTATTGGTGGATGTTACCCGTTGTGGCATCTTACAAATAACAATGCCTTAAAGGGCAAGTTAGTTTTGCCCCCCCCTTATTTGAGGGATATGTATGGGAAACAATTTTTGTCTTGGTTACTAGTTGTGGCCCTGTTGGCCTACTCATGGTAGTCTTCACCATTTATGGGCCTTGTTCAAGGCTCTGACGAGATGGCACCACCGTTCCTACCTACTCAAATAAAGAGACTACCACTGTGGCCCCATCTTCCTTGCAGGCCTTCAAAAATTTTGCCGGCTGAAGCAGTAACCATTGGTCAGACGGTATATTCTTGGGCACGCATATCTTGTATTTATTAAATCTTTTATGCTGTTTCAAGATGGCTGAATCTCATATAGTACTAAGCTGGAATGTGAGGGGTTTGGGTAGCGGGGTGGAACGATGGCTGTTACACAAATGTTCAAAAGCTTATGAGCCTCAGTGCTCTGCTTACAAGGAACTCACATGCACTCTGACCAAAACAGCCTGTTTTCTTCTCATTTGTTCAACCAGTAGTTTCATTCTACGTACTCTGCATACTCCAGAGGAGTCAGTATACTGATCCCTCGGGGGGTCCCTTTTACCTGTTCATTGTCTGAAATAGATAAAGAAGGTTGTTATATATTCCTGAAATGTAATCTAGTGGGTTTAGATTGCATACTGGCAAATGTGTATATACCCCCTCCTTTCTCTGCAGAAGTCCTTAAAATTTTAGCAAATTTTTTGGCCCGTCAGCCTAACATATTGGCCCTTATTGTGGGGGATTTTAATAACTATATGAACTTGGAACTGGACAAATTTACAAGGTCACAGTCTGGGACGGCACCCGCTGGGAGATTGACGGCATTTGCTAACCTTTTGGCAGAGATGGGATTTAGGGATATCTGGAGATTGAATAACCCCCATACAAGAATGTTTTCATGTTACTCTGCTTCCCACAAGGGCCTCTCCACAATTGACCTTGGCCTTCTCCCATTAATATCTATATTCCAGTATGATCCCCGAACAATATCGGACCGCTCCCCTTTTGGTTACAGATTACAACCTCTCCCCTGGGTAAGCGGATAGACTAGAAGATGAACCCTTTTTGGTTGACTTTATTTCCTGCCCAGGACCGTATACCTGACGCCCTCACTAATTTTATCAAAATTAATAGACATACGGTGGCCCCTGGAATGTACTGGGATGCCTCTAAGGCATTCCTCAGAGGTCAATTTATTAAAACAATCTTGGCCATAAAAACGGAGACCAAGGCATGGGAACTCTCAGTTTTGCAAGAGGTGAGGGAGGCAGAGGCAACATTCACAACAAATCACACTGAACAGACAGAGAGGCGCTGGATAGAGGCACAGGGTCTGGCTAAACAGATGGCTTTAACTAAGGCAGAGAATAAGCGTTTTTTGCTGAACCAAAAATACTATGAGGAGGGTGAAAACACCGGCCATATGCTAACCATGATGGCCAAATCTAATTGGGACATTTATTTCAGCAGTCAAAGATACCTCAGGGATAGTGCTTAGCTCTCACCCTGACATACAGAGGATCTTCCTAGACTTTTATTCTGACTTATTTTCATATTTCAAGGTGACAGCAAAGTCAGAGGTGATCAAGGGCTTCTTGAATAGGTGCGAGCTACCATGACTCTCCAATACGGATAGGGAATTGCTAGATGCCCCCAATTACCTTGTACAAAATGTCCGAAGCCCTGACCCCTCCCCCCTGGAAATCCCCCAGGATGGACAGACTACCAGCGGAAGTATATCAAAGGTACTCTGAAGTGCTATTGCCTCAGTTAAAACAGATGTTAGAGACTTCGCTGGAGACTGGATATCTACCACCATCAATGTCGGAGGCCACTATAATTCTTCTACTGAAAGCAGGCAAGGACCCCCTTAACCCAGATCCTTATAGGCCAATTTCCCTGCTAAAAATGGACAGTAAATTGCTGGCTAGAGTTCTGGTGACTCACCTAGGGAAGGTTATTACTAAGCACATTCACAGAGACCAGTCTGGTTTTATCCCCTCTAGATCCACAGCAATAAACATTAGGCTGTATATGTATAGGTGTATAAATGCCATCACAACACCCAGTCAGCGCATACGGAGAGCAGGGTACTACTGGTTTACAGGGATGTTAGTTATAACACCAAAAACCCTTTTAAGCTGCCATTTGAAACAGAAATAAGCCTTAAAAGCACAAAAGGATTGACAATGCAATAACCCTGGAAACACAATCTAATTGTCAATACAGTGGTGTAATAGCGCTAAAAAGGTAATGTCCATAGACTAAAAGATGCGTGGAATCAACCGCACAGTAAAGCCAGTAAGGTGTATTCACAGAGAAAGTCCACCAGCCACCAAGTGAAGAAGGTGATCCTCAAAAGGAAAAGATGTCCACCATACTGCGTGCTCTTAAATCAACCTCATGAATGGGCTCTGAATGTTGGAACAATCGATCGCTCTTCAGCAGTATCCTAAGGTTCTCCTTCCCACCATATGATCGACCACTATCAATCACTTGTCAATAATGCGAATAGTGCTCCGGCAAACCGGTCCCCATATAAAAGAAAGCACCTCACATAGTGTGACTCCGTTTACAAAATTTATTAAAAATCAGGTAAAATCACACTTACACAACCACAGATGAACATCAGCCTGTATGCAGTAAACGATAGATGGTAACATCTCACCGCTCCTGTGGGAAGATATCTGCTGTGCGCACCAAAACAAGTGCACCGCTTCCTCCTCTCCGCCTGAGACGTTCACCAGCTCTTCCAGTTCCTGTCTTGGGGTCACGCCCTGACGCGTTTCATCATCATGACTTCTACGGAGGGCGTGACCCCACGATCATCACCACTCATTATAAACCATGTCCGCGGGGCGGGTTCCATACCGGGCTAATTGCGATCCATAGTATAACTAAGTCACGCCTGTCTGCAAGGCGGACAATAACACTAAAAATCACATACCAACTATTATGCTGGGAAGGATATTTCTACTTGGAATAGATCTATATATGACTAGAATCTATTTTCTACAGATCGCAATTGCCTGTTAATTCCCCGTCTAAACTATATAAAATATTCTCTGTTCGCGGACAGATAATCTAATTGCGGACAATTCATACATTTTCAATGTCTGTCATCCAATGCACTACGTATATATAAATGTACATAGTGCACACTAGTAATATTACCAGAACTGTAGGCTCATATCGAAACAGGATATAAATAAAAGGAATTAAATTAAAAAATTAATGCAAAAAACCTTGTGTTTAAAATTACACATAAAATAAACCCCCGCTCCACTACACAAAGAAGGGGCAGGAATCCAGCCTATATACCAGTTTAAAATCTCGCATTAAACACACATAAGAGTTTTTAAAATAACATTCTAAAACACCAGACTTCGCTTCAGGAAGGAAGAAGGAGTCCAATTGAAAATAAGATGCTTACATATCCACATAGATGTGTATACTATAATGTCAATCACTGTTAATAATAAGGGACTTCCAGTCTTAATATATAACCACAAGGTTTTTTGCATTAATTTTTTTCGTTTTCAAAAGTTTTTATTAGTATAGAACAGGTACAAGGGGATAAATATACAGAATTCCACATAAAAGCTAGATAGATCCAGAATTTAACAGGTCTATAGGTTAGGCTAAAATAGTCACAAGTAATAGAACTGTATATAGTCACTGGTCACAGTAAGATGTCACATTTAGAGAGTTGGAAAACAACAAGAAATAACAAAGGTGTTAAAACCTCTATGAGATCGCCCCCGGGTCCAGATGCCCCACTGGGAACAATCTGCACCTGGACCATGGGGTGGATATAAGGTAAAACATTATTCAAGCTTTACGATTGGGGGTGCGTCTTAGCACAAGTAGCTCGAGATGACCGTGGCAGTGACTATGTGTTAGTGGGCTTCCGAGTGAGGAAGAAAAGAGAAAAAAAAAGGGGAGGGGGATAAGTTGGGTGAGGATCTTAACCAGGGCTTAGGTCAAGTTCCGTCTTGTAGTTGGAGGAAATTAATGTATAGTAGAGGGTAGACCTGGTCGGCCTAGAGGAGTAGTTGTGTCTATCTAGACTCGCACTATAGTAGGTGTGTGGGGAGGGAAAGAAGGGGAAAGGTAAGGGAAGATGGGGGGTGGGAAGAACAGGATGTGGATGGGGGAAGAGGATCTGGGTGAAAGAGGGGGGGGTGGGGATGTAGAAGAGGGAGAGAGAGAGAGAGAGCATCCCGGGGAGACTTCACTGCTCGTGTCAGTGACACTGTAGGTTACAGTGAGTGCACAAGAACGATGGCTGAGTGGAAGTGGAATCGGTGACGTTCAAGGGGTCAGGAGACTGTGGTCAAAATTGGAAGGGATGAAATGATCCATCCAGGGTTTCCATAGTCTTTCCTGAATTTTGGTTTTATCTAAAATGATAGCTTCTACTCGTGCATGGATCATGGCTCTTGTGACTCTGTTTTTAGTTTCAATAATGTGGAGGTGCGGTGTTTTCCAAGCTTTCGCTACTGTTTGCTTTGCTGCGGTTGTGACCTGCAAGAGAAGTTTGAATTGGGTCTTAGAGATACTATCAGGTTTTTGTTCAGGAGGGCGACCAGAGGGTCAGGGGGGAGGGAAGTTTCATGCAATTGAGACAAAATTTGGAAAACTTGGTCCCAGAAGGTTTTCACTAGGGGACATGACCACCAGATATGGAGGTGGGTACCAACCTCAGAGCAGCCTCGGAAGCAGAGAGGGGAATAAGCTGGGACATATTTTGCGATGCGTGCAGGAACAAGGTACCAACGCATGAGTACCTTGTAGTTCGTTTCCATGGCTACTATGGACTGAGAGGACGATTTAGGGGCTTCCCAGATATCTGTCCATTCTTTGGGGTCTAGTTGTGTCTCTAAGTCTTTCTCCCAATTGACAACATAGGTCGTGGAGGCCATGGGTAGTGGGTCTAGGATCTGAGTATACAGGGATGAGATTAGGCCCTTTGCATGTGGGTCTTTATGACAAATGTGTTCAAATGGGGATAGGGCGGGTAGAGATGGGTCAGTGCGTAGACATTTAGAGAAAAAATGTTTAATCTGGAGATATCTAAAAATTTCGGAGCTGGGTAAGTGATGTGTTTCGCATAATGCTGTGAAGGGTTTAAACGAGTCAGGAGTGGTGAATGAGTGAGCTCTGAGGAGTTGGGATCTCGTCCAGTTGTTAAAGGAGTTTGGGGAGACCCAGGCTGGATAGAAGGCTGGGTTTTTAAGGAAGGAGAGCATGGGGTTGTGTGGGGATTGTAGGCCATATTTGGATTTTAACTGGTCCCATATGCGTAGGCTATGCATTGATACAGGGTTATCAATGTGTTTGCGGTCTTTCGGTGACAACCAGAGCAGGTTGGCGACAGAAAGTGGGTCACAGTCTACCGATTCCAGGGACACCCATAGTGGGGTTTCTTTGGTGGCGTGGTATTTGGGAAGTTGCGCCAGTTGAGCCGCCAAGTAGTATTTATGAAAGTTTGGGACGCCAAGACCACCTTTCAGTTTAGGAGAGTAGAGGGTAAGTCTCTGGAGTCTTGGTCTCGTCTTACCCCATATATACTGGAGCGCGCGCCGTTGAAGAATATGCAGATAGTGGGACATTGATTGGTAGTACCCTGAAGAGGTACAAAATCTTAGTAAGGATGGTCATCTTGACCGCTGTAATTCTGCCCAGCCAAGCCAATGGAAGTTTGGACCAAGACTCCATGAGGTTAGACAGGTGTCTTAGCATAGGTGTATAATTGGCCGAATACAAGTTTGTGATATCTGCGGTGAGGTGGATTCCTAAGTAGGGGATGCTGCTTGTGGACCAGGCGAATGGGAGCACCTGTTGGAGTTGGGCTAGGAGTGGGGGGTTGATGGAGATATTTAGGGCTTTGGATTTATGGGGATTTACAACAAGGCCTGAGATTTTGCCGAACTATTCAAGATTTTTGAGGAGGTTTGGGGACGAAGTGATAGGGGCCGTCATGAATATTAATATATCGTCTGCGAATAAGCTTTATTTATGATGGTGACCACCTAATTCGATGCCTTTAATATTGGGGTTGGATCTAATTTTTTGTGCCAGGGGTTCAATTGCGAGAGCGAAGAGAAGAGGTGAAAGGGGGCAGCCTTGGCGCGTACCTCTGCCTACTGGGAAGGATGCAGACCTGTAACCTGCATACTTAATGCTTGCCGTGGGTGAGCGGTAGAGGGATGAGACCCAAGTTAGGAAACGTGGGCCAAAGCCCCAGGTCTTAAGAGAGTATGATAGGTAAGCCCATGAGAGTGTATCAAACGCCTTTCTTATATCAAGCGAGAGATAACAAGCAGGTATCTTACGCTTTTTAGCAACGTGGGTCAGGATAACTGCTCTTCTGATGCCGTCTCCAGCTTGTCTGGATGGTATGAATCCAATTTGATCTTTGTGTACCAGTGTTCCAACAATCTGGTTCAGACGAGAGGCTAAGATTTTGGCTAATAGTTTGATATCTAAATTTAGCAATGATATAGGACGGAAATTAGTCCAAGAGGTGTCATCAGACTGCGGCTTAGGGAGCATGGAGACGGTAGCAGAGAGAGTTTCAGGTTTAAAGTTGTCACCTTTAAGTAGGTTATTAAATGCACGGGTCAGCATAGGGGAGAGTAGATCGGAGAAATGTTTGTAATATGAAGCTGTGAGGCCGTCTGGGCCTGGTCGTTTGTTAGGTTGTAGAGATTTAATGGCTGCTGCCATTTCCGTTTCGTTAATTGGGTTTTCAAGGGTGGCCTTTTGGTCTGAGGTTAGGGATGGAAGAGGGATGTCAGAGAAAAAGGCGGCGGCCTTTGTCTCATCGAAGGTTAAGTGGGGGGATTAGAGGTCAGCAAGGTGTTTACGAAAGTGAGCAACTATCTTCACCGGGTTGCTGGTGTATGTGTTACGGGACACTTTGAGTCGGATGGGCTTGTACGGTTGGTCCAATTTGCAGAGGGAGAGAGCTAGAAATGTGTCAGGTTTATTGTTCTTCATATAGAGTCTATGTCTTGACCGTCATAATGTCTTATCGGCCGACTCAGACAGAAAGAGGTCAAGATCAAGTTTTGCTTGGTCTAGAGCTTGTCTATGAGATGGGGAAGGGTCATTCTGAAAGGCAGCATGGGCCTTGCAGAATTGGTCATCAAGTAGTTTATGTTTCGCTCGTCTGTTCTTTTTGAGATAAGATGCCTTGCTTATAAGCACACCCCTTAGAACAGGTTTGTGGGCTTCCCAAAGGGTCAGTGGGCTGATGCCGTCTGTTGAATTGTTGGAGATGTACTCCTTGAGGGCTAACGCTATATCCGCCCTGTGAGAGGGATTAGAAAGGATCGATTCATTTAGGCTCCATGTTCTATCTATTTGTGGTGGGATCAAAGATGTCAAAGAGGTGCTGACCGCGTCATGATCTGACCAGGGGCAGGGGGCTATGATGGAAGAAATGAGGGAGGGTGTGGAGCATGTGTCGATCAAGATGTGGTCAATGCGGGATAGAACTTTATGGGGATGAGAATAATGGGTGAATTGTCTGCGAGTGGGGTTAGCTTCCCTCCAGGTGTCGGTGAGGGAGAAGGATGACAATAGACGTTCAAAAGATTCTTTTTTGGGACTGAGGTTAGGGCTGGCAGGGGATTTATCGAGGAAGGGGCAAATAGTTTGGTTGGAGTCTCCACCGAGAATGAGTGTGCCTTGCCTATGTTGGGCAGTAATGTGGAATAGGTGTGACATAAAGGAGGAGGGTCTCTTGTTGGGGGCATAGTAGGCTACAAGTGTGACTTCAGTTTCGAGAAGATGGCCAATCAATATGATATATCTGCCCTCGGGGTCTTTGATTTCCCTGGACAACGTGAATGGTGCTCTGCGATGAAAGGCTATGAGTACCCCTCTCTGCTTCTTAGTGGCTGAGGCAGTGTAGACCTGAGGATAGGAATGATGAAAGAATTTGGGAGTATAACGTTGGGTAAAATGTGTCTCTTGCAGGAACACGACATGAGCATCTAGGGAGGCGAAAGAGCGGAAAGCCTTCGTCCTTTTTTGAGGTATATTGAGCCCTTGAACGTTAAGGGTCAAGAGGTTCAAGGGGGCCATCTCAATAGTGTGTCAGAGATAGAAGCTGATGATGCGAAGAGCATGCAAGAGCGTGAGGTCTCTCCGGGAGAGGGAGAAGAAAAAGGAGGGGGGAGGGGAAGGAGAGTAGAAGCTAGGGTAGCAGTGAGTATGTGGGGCATGTGCCTATAGGAGTGGTAAGATCGATGGGGAAGGGGGAAGTAGGAAGTAGAGCCTGTACGGCCTGAGGGAATAGAAGATCCCTGAGGACTAGAGTAGCCAATTGGAAGGATCAAACCTGAACCTACCAATTAACAACGTGGGGGAACATTGTGAACCGGGGAGTGCCTACGGCTGTTAGGGTAAGACTGATAACGTGGGGGCAGCCATAGCGCTGACATGTATGGTACATAGGGGTGTATAAAGGGGGTGGGCCACGGGGTATCTCGGGTGTTTGGAAGCAGGGGGGTTTATTAGATAGGGACCCTGGGTAGTAGGGTTGAGAGTCCAGGCGTAGGATTGTTGAGTATAGTGAGGTGGGTAAACATATATGCCCTTGAAACTAATAACTAACGGATTAGGGGCTGAGTCAGCCCTGTAAATTTGCTGCGTAAGAAAATGTTAACATAGCAACCAAAACCATAATTGAACAGTAAACAATTGCTTGGAGAAAAGCATCAGTTAAACCATTAAAAGTCTGCATGTTAAACCAAACAAACCAAGATAGCTTCGATCTTTAGGTCGGAGAGGCTAGACTGAGCGGTGTGGTGCTAGACCAAAGGAAACGGGAGGGGAATGTGGCGGATGGTTAGTCTCTTTCATGGGAAGCACATGGGTTGTGTACAGCGGAGGGTCCCACTCCTGAAAGACCATGTGGGGGGGGATGATAACAGGTGGCGGTGTTCGGGCAAATCTTTGATCTGTCCAAAAAAAAAAAAAGTTAGCTCTCAGCCAGTTCTGAAAACATGTGCAAGGTAAGGGTTCTCAGTGACCAAAGGCACAGGTGGTCAGTAAATCAAGAAAGGGTGGTCCCGAGGTGAGTTAGTGTGGTAAGAGATGTTAACAGAGTACCTCAATCCATTAAGTCTGCTTGCTCGGACAAAATGGGGGTGAATCTGCCTCTTTTGTGCAGGTTGCAATCTTCTCCTGCGGAGGAATGCGGGTGGGTCTTGCGTGGAGAACCGGAGGCAGAGCGCCGTCTGTTGCGTTGAGCCTTTTGGCTGGAATCTGGGGGTGAGAGGTGTAGATCCTGGAGGAGAGAGCATAGGTCAGCCTGGGATTTACATACATGTTTACGACCATTGTAGGTAAATCTTATGGAAAATGGGAAGCCCCAGGTGTAGGTGATGTGGTGTTCTTGCAGCACCTGCAGCTGCGGTTTTAGTGCTCTCCTCTTGGCTATGGTGGCCTGGGAGATGTCAGCGAAGAGCTGGTATGTATATCCCTGAAAGCGGAGGGAATCTTTCTGCCTGGCTGCTTGGAGTAGTTGTTCTTTTGTTTTATAGTAGTGTAACTTTGCGACTATGTCGCGCTTGGGGCCTTCCTCCTTCTTGGGGGCTAGGGTCCTGTGGACTCGGTCCATTTCCAGGCGCTCTATGGGGATTGAGGGCATAAGTTCCTGAAATAGTGCTGTAATGGTGGATTGTAAATCCAGAACTGTTTCGGGGATCCCCCTTATGCGAATGTTGGAGCGTCTGGCCCGGTTCTCAAATTCCTCTAATTGTAGTTGAAGGGAATAATTTTCCTCTTTTAACAGGGCAACCTCCTCAGACTGATTGTTAATATTGGCTTCTATATCGTCCACCCTCTGTTCCAGCTCCTCTGTGCGGTGGCCCAGCTCCCTGATCTCCCTTGTGAGGTGGTCAGTAATTTGCTCTGAGGTCTACTTGAGGGCCTTGTGTAACATACGTTCAAATTGTGCCATTAGGGCTGAATGGGAGTCTGTTTGAGAGAGTGTGGGGGCAGACATAGTCTCACCTTCAGATTCGCCCTCATCTCTATGCGGTGCCTGGGGTCTCCGCGGTGATCGCTGGGATGAGCCTCCCGTTCGCCTCGTGGCGTCCGTCGCCATTTTAGAGGAGGCCTGAGCCAGGGCCTCACGTATGGTTTTAGCCTTGACCATGCTGCGGGGGCCTCCGAGGACCATCCCCCTGAGTGCTAGGAGATTGCGAGAGGTTAGGCTGCTGAAACGGCTGGAACTGGGTGCCCGATGTCACTGATATCAGCTGCGGCGTTCACCCCGGGTGCGGAGCTCCGATCCTATGCGACCAGCATGGACGGCTTTGCGCATGCGCCCCCTTGCATTAACTTTTTTAATTTAATTCCTTTTATTTATATCCTGTTTCGATATAAGCCTACAGTTCTGGTAATATTACTAGTGTGCACTATGTACATTTATATATACGTAGTGCATTGGATGACGGACATTGAAAATTTATGAATTGTCCGCAATTAGATTATCTGTCCGCGAACAGAGAATATTTTATATAGTTTAGACGGGGAATTAACAGGCAATTGCGATCTGTAGAAAATAGATTCTAGTCATATATAGATCTATTCCAAGTAGAAATATCCTTCCCAGCATAATAGTTGGTATGTGATTTTTAGTGTTATTATCCGCCTTGCAGACAGGCGTGACTTAGTTATACTATGGATCGCAATTAGCCCGGTATAGAACCCGCCCCGTGGACATGGTTTATAATGAGTGGTGATGATCGTGAGGTCACGCCCTCCGTAGAAGTCGTGATGACGAAACGCGTCAGGCGTGACCCCACGACAGGAACTGGAAGAGCTGGTGAACGTCTCAGGCGGAGAGGAGGAAGCGGTGCACTTGTTTTGGTGCGCACAGCAGATATCTTCCCCCAGGAGCGGTGAGACGTTACCATCTATCGTTTACTGCATACAGGCTGATGTTCATCTGTGGTTGTGTAAGTGTGATTTTACCTGATTTTTAATAAATTTTGTAAACGGAGTCACACTATGTGAGGTGCTTTCTTTTATATGGGGACCGGTTTGCCGGAGCACTATTCGCATTATTGACAAGTGATTGATAGTGGTCGATCATATGGTGGGAAGGATAGGATTCCAAGAGGAAGGGTGGTATACTAGCTGGTGATAGTTAGTG
>BLSH010274646.1:75027-86063 GCA_018402905.1 Glandirana rugosa
GGAATCAGAGAGTTAACCCCCATGGGAATCGGACAGATGATCTCAACTCGCTTGTGGACCTGCAAGCCCAAGACGGCCAGGCAGGCTTGAAGCCCTGTTTCAGGCCCAGGCCCAGACCTGCCTTGGGCTTGCTAGCGTGCCTGTTGCTTGGGGTAACTTTAGTTACCCCTGGGCTTGGAAATCCGTGTTTTTACCGACATCGTTTCAGGACCTTTCGGGGTCTCCCGACGTTTTCCTTCATTTTACCCCCATTCCCATCCCGTTCACGGGATGTTTTTTTTACCCCTGTCCCTTTATTGAAATTTATAATTTTTTTTTTATTTTTGTTTTTTTCATAATTAATTGCCATCTTTGGTATATTCCACCCCCCTTCCCATTTTTTTACTTGATTTTAATTTATTTTCCCTATCCCCATTTATTTGTAGGGCACTTGCCCTAGTTTGAAGATGATTTTAGAACAGTTATATGGTTTCTACCGTTAATTAATACTTTTTTTGTTTTTATTTTTTTTTTAATATTTAAAGTTATTTCCCTGTCCCCATTTTTTTTGTAGGGCACTTGCCCTACCCTTACCCCCATTTTACTTCCTTTTGCAGCCCTCTGGGGCTTTCCAGGACTTTGCTACAGCCATTTTTGTGCCTAAAGGTTCGGGTCCCCATTGATTTCAATGGGGTTCGTTGTCCGTGCGATCGTTCGGGTTCCGTCCAGACCCGGACCCGGACTTTGTCCCGAAGTTCGGACGGACCGGCAGAACCCGAACGTCCAGGTGTTCGCTCAACTCTAGTAGACAGGCTAAGGGTACCCCCAATTGAGAGACTAAGGAAGGAACACCAGCAGTACTCAGAAACGCTGAGAAATTGTTATGGTTTTTTTGGTTTACCTTCCCGTTGGAAGGTGAGAAATGCAATAATTCTTTATTAACGAGTATAAATGATCATCTTATGTTATGTATGAATATACGAATAGCAGCATACGTATATTAGGTACATCTTAAAATGAACTCTGGGTTGTTATCACAGGTAAATTCTTTACTCTATATGTTTGTATGAAACGCAATTTCCTATGTCTGTATGTACCTTTGCTTAGGCTTGGTTTCTTGATCCTGCTCTACATTATGTTTTTATTGTCACTTGCACTCAATAAAGTACTTTTTTTCTGGTTAAAAAAAAAAAAGAAAATAATTCACAATATCCTTTGTTTTATTAACATTCCGCTTTTGAATGAATGGCCTTTCTTGAATGGAAGCTGTCACCTATTGATAATTTTGGGTACCTTAACCTGTTAACAACCGTCCTATAGTCAAATGCTACGGGGGGGTTGCTTAACTCTGGGAGGGCGTACTATGACATCCTCCCATGAACGCGATTCCTGCGTGCCCCCTGGAGCATGCACCCAGGAACATCCGTGACCGCCATGACACGGATTGCGGTGAATGGCCGCTCACAGCGGCCTTTTACCACATGATCGCTCTGTCAAATGCTCATCCACCCATCCATGCTCACCCAGCCATCCATCCATGCTCACCCACCCAGCCGTGTTCACCCATCCATCCATGCTCACCCACCCATCCATTCTCAGTCATCCCCATCCGTGCCCAGTCATCCCCATCCATGCTCATCCATCCCCATCCATGCTCAGTCATCCCCATCCGTACTCATCCACCCTCATTCATGCTCAGTCATCCCCATCCATGCTCAGTCATCCCATCCATGCTCAATCATCCCCACCCATGCCCATCCATCCCCACCTGTGCTCAGTCATCCCCATTCGTACTCATCCAACCCCATCTGTGCTCAGTCATCCCCATCTGTGCTCAATCATGCCCATCCGTGCTCAGTCACCCCCTCCATGCTCAGTCATGCCCATCTGTGCTCAGTCATCCCCATCCATGGCTCATTTGTGCCATTGTGCATTCAAGCTCATCCATACCACATCAGTTCTCATCCGTAACACATCCATGCCACTGCAGTGCTCATCCATGCCACTACAGTGCCCATCCATGTCACTATGCCCATCTGTGCCACTACAGTGCCCATCCATGCCACTACAGTGCCCATCCGTGCCACTACACTACCCATCCGTGCCACTACACTGCCCATCCATGCCACTACAGTGTCTATCAATGCCACCACATTCCCTCACAATAGTGTAAAAGGTAGTCAAATTAGATTTGAAATGTATTCCCCTAGAACACCTTACGGTGCTCCCTGCATGTTGGGCCTCTGTATGTGGCCAGCCTGTGTAAAAGTGTCACACATGTGGTATCGCCATACATAAATCCTGTTTTATTTCTGTAATGCTGTCGGTGGGTGGTGGGCTGAGGGCCTCCCTGCCACCCCTAATGGGAACATCCTGTGGCAGGGGTTCTGTCCCTCCCCACTTCTTTGTTTCAGTTTCCAAAGTAGTTAATGGTGAATGTGGTATGTTGGGTAGAAGGTATGGTGAGTGGTTAGTGGATATTTGGGAGAGTGTCGCATTTTGCCGGGACGTTTCGGGATTTGTTGGGGAGATGGGGTAAGGTGGTGCATCCGAGAAGATGTGGAGAGGGGATTCGGCTTTGTGTTTGTTTCAGAGATTAGGTTAAAAGTAGTGCTTACAGACAGAGATAGAGTTCAGGATGAAGGTTATAGAACAGATATTGAGGGTCATAGATCTCCCTGCTACTCCCCGTCCTCTGCGCTAACTTTGTGTGCAGTTACTTTTTGTGTAATTTCACATGGGAAGCGGATAGCTGCAGCTTGATGCCTGCACAGATAATCCTTTCTTTGGTATATGTGGTTTTATGTAGATGTTCCAAGAAATATAATGGCGTGTAGGCTTCTTTAGAGGTAATCAGTAGAGTGTCCCGGGAACCAGATATTTGCTAACTTTGTCCCCACTTGACTGTATTTAACGACCGTCTGATTAGTTATTGTCTATGGGGTAATGTGAGAGCTAAACTCTCGTCTAAGGGGTAATATATCCTTTGTATTCCTGGGTAGTCATGAAGTGTGTCCAGCAGGCCCATTTCGTTGTATATTTCCGTGGGGTGTCTCGGGCGATATGTATGAGTAACTTGATTTAGGCGATCTTCGTTATTCTGAGGAGTCAATCCCTAATCGAAGGGATCGTTTGCGATCTCCAGAGTGCTGGGATACATTGTTACGCTGCGTTAAGCATAAGCATAGCTAACAATTTGTGGTATGCTGTGCGACTTAGTGGTGAGTGGTGTAAGAGAAATTGGGCTGGATTGAAATCCAGGTCATATGTAGTAACCTTCTTTATAATCTGATGAACTGCTTCCCAAAAGTTGTGCAGTTTTGGACAGTCCCACCAAATATGTAGCAGGGTGCCCCTGCCATTTAGGCAGCGCCAGCACCTATCTGGAATAGATGGGTCTAGTCTATGTAATAGGGTCGGGGTGCGGTACCACCTTGTCAGGATTTTATACCCATTTTCCAGGGTAGTAACATTAGAGGAGCCTTTGTGTATGTGTTCATGTATTTTCTCCCAGTCTTTCTCCGATATCGGCGTGGACAGTTCAGTTTCCCATTTTTGGTATGCTCTGTTATTGTTTGCTTTAAATTTTGAGAATAGAAGAGAATGTATATTTGAGATAAGGTGGGTTTGGGTGAACTGTTGTGTACACAAGTGTTTGAAAGGTGTGAGAGGTCTGGCGCAGTCTGAGTTCCGATTTATAGAGTTCAGATATTGCATGAGCAGGAAAACTTGCCAGGGGGGTGGTGGAACAGTTGTGTCCGATTTAAGTGGAAGCTGGTCAAGTGTAATTTTTTTCCCATCTTTGTAGAATTGGTGGGCTAGGATATCATCAGTCGGCCAATGGTCCTTTAGGTAGATTGGGTGTGCCCCAGGGGGGAAGTCAGGGTTCATTTTGAGAGGGGTCAATGGGCCAGTGATCATGGATAATTGATTTTGTTTGCATGCTTTGCTGAAGCATCTTAAAGTGGGGTATATAAGTGGGTGTTTTTTTAATTCCGAGGGGTGGTGTTGTGGTCTTTTCCATGGAAGGTACCTGAGTGGAATAGTGGTAAATAATATTTCAACATTTACCCAATCTTTAACCGGTTTGTGCACATTCCAGTCCACTATTCTATTTTTTTTTCTTTTGTTTAACATCTTTTTTTATTGAAAAATAGGTAAAATAAGGAGGAACAATTGTACCTCTTTCAACCAATGATAGCGTACATGTACAACAACATTTTCACAGTTCATTATGGTATAATAGATTAGATTAACCTCCACATGGTAACAAAAAAAGGGAACAAATGGGAGAGGGGGAAACAAAGAGTGAGGAGAGAAAGAAAAGGGAAAGGAAGTGGGAAAAGAGGGGGAGATGGGTACGAGTGTCAACTTCAAAGGTGCCTTTCAATTGTTATGGTTATACAAGAGAAAGAGAAAAAGAAAAAGAAAAACCCATAGGAAACTTATATAGCTATTAATAAAATAGGGTCTACGCTAGTAAGCATGTGTCAATAGTTATTATTGATCCAGTGCTGCCGATCCCGGGCTTGCAGGGGGGTCCGGATGATTTTCCAGGTCTTGCGATATCAGGGACTTGTATTTTTGTGTTGTCTTAAAGTTTGACCATGACATCCAAATTTTTGTATGTTAGCTCCCTTCCCCTCTGGAGCTGAGTGTGAGATCTTCCAAGAGACAGATTTCATTAACTTTACGTATCCAGTCTGTTATTGTAGGGACGCTACTTTGGCCCCAGTGGGTGGGAATGAGTGCTTTGGCTGCATTTAAGAGATGAGGCATAATGGTCCGTTTATAAGAACTTGCAGAGGCCGGTGTGTTGTGAAATAAGATTTGCCAGGGGTCGTTGGGGAGAGGTATGCCTGTAACCTCCTTAACAATAGCGAGGATAGGTTGCCAAAAAAAAAAAAACTTTTTGCATTGATGGACAATGCCACCAGATGTGGGCATGTGAGGCCATAGCTCCACAGCCTCTCCAACATAAAGGTGAGTTAGAGGCATTTATACAGTGGAGCCTAGTCGAGGTATAGTACCATCTTGACAGCAGCTTGAAATTAACCTCTGCGATTTTAGAAGAGATCGACGAGGTGTGCGTCAGCAAGAGAATTTTTCTCCTTTCGTCATCTGAAATTGTCTTGTTCAAGTCCGTTTCCCATTTGTTAAGGTATTGAGGATAAAAATTGTATTGTGCCTCAGTAAGTGCTTTATAAAAGAGGGAGACAAGGTGTTGCGGGTAGTCCTTGGAATGAAACAGCTCCTCAATGGGGGTCAAAATCTGCACGTCTCTTATTGGATGGGGAAGTGAGTGGACAAATTGGGTGATCTGCTTGTATCTCCACTGATCCATGAAGAAGGATGCTCTGGATCCTGGAATGTTTGAGAGGGGTACCAGTTTACCACCTTTTACTAGTTGGTGGAGTTGCAAAGAGGTGGTTGGGAACCAGTGCTTGAAACCCGAGTCCATGTGGCCTGGCGGGAAGTATTTGTGATTGAGCATGGGTAGTAGGGGAGAGTTGTAATCCCCAACATGGGTTTTATAAAGAGAGTCCCACATGTCCAGTGTGAAGGAAGTGAGGGGGGATGTAGATGGTGACAAGTTCCTGTAATTCCTCAGGATCCATGGAATAGTGGAAAGATCTGCTCCAGAGAGAGTTTGTTCAACCTGGACCCATAGTTTAGATTTCAATGCGTGTTTCCAGTCTAGCACTCTTGTACATATTATTGCTTGAAAGTAACATTTTAAGTCCGGGAGTGCCAATCCCCCTGAGGCTTTGGAACGAAACAAAGTTGATCTGGATATTCTAGGGTGACCATTCTCGGTCTGCAAGAGTTTAAAGTAACCTGACGGAATGTTATAGGGTATCATCTGTAAAAAGAAAAGGATACATGGGAGTATGTTCATCTTTATTATGTTAATCTTCCCTAACCAGGAGTCCTTTAGGGTGGACCATAGGCGCAGGTCGTTTTTAATGTTTTTTAATATGGGGATAAAATTTTCTTTAAATAATTTGTGGGGGTCTGCTGTGAGGTGAATGCCGAGATATTTAAGAGCCTCCTTTTGCCAGTGGAAGGGGAATTGTGGTTTTAATTGTTCAGCTGTTTTCCTAGTGATGTTTATATTAAGGATCTCAGATTTAGTAAGATTAATTTTAAAGTTAGAGAGTTTTTGAAATTTATCTAGCTCTGCCATCAAATTGGGGAGGGAGATTCAAGGTTGCTGGATGAAAAAGAGGATGTCATCTGCGTAAGCAGTGAGTTATTCCTAACGGTGGAAATTAAGGGCTGGAGCGAAAGGGCAAATAGGAGGGGAGATAGGGGGCAACCCTGCCTAGTGCCATTGGCTAACGAGAATGAATCGCTGAGTGTGCCATTAACCCTGATCCTAGCCGAAGGTGAGGAGTAGAGAGAAAATATTCTGGACATCATCTGTGGCCCAGTCCACCCTGTCAAACACTTTTTCAGCATCAGTAGACAGAAGCAGGGTGGGCTGGGCTCTTACGCGGACATAATGTATCAATGAAATAGTCCTTATGGAGTTGTCCCTTGCTTCTCTATGGGGGATAAATCGCGTTTGGTCTTCTGCTATCCAGCTGGGAATGAGGGGGAGCAATCTCATGGCTATTACTTTGGCATATAATTTAGTGTCAACATTAATTAATGAAATTGGGCGGTAACTGCCGCAACACGTGGGATCCTTATTTGATTTAGGTAAGACAGATATATGCGCTGTCAGGGATTCAGGGAGATGAGGGGAAGAGTGTGAAATATTGTTGGCATAGGCCGTCAGGTGTCGGCAATAGAATATCTAGGTATTTTTTTGTAATAAGAGACGGTTACACCACCTGGGCCTTGTATATATTTACGCTTTGTGTTGAGAGGGGCAGCTGCAAGGTCCCTGGCCACATTATAAAGCTTTGCGTAAAACTCCCTAAATGCCTTTGCAATTTGTGGTGTAGTATGAGCCAAAACCCCAGAGGGTAGTTTAATTTTTGAGATGAATGTGGCTGCTTTTTTGATTTTAAGGGAGCGAGCTAGTTGCCTACCAGGTTTATTGCCCCAGGCATGGATGTTGTGGGCTAGCCAACTGAATTTTCTTTTTATTCCCGAGTCCAGATAGTCCCGTAGTTCCTCACGTTTTTCTGTAAGGGAAGCCAGGACCTTTCTGTGCAAGGAAAGTTTGTGTTGTCATTCAAGAGTTGACACCTGCTTGAGCGTCGTCTTAAGTTGGGATTCCCGTTCCCTCTTCCTCCTCACTGCCAGCTCAATAAGATACCCTCAGATAGTAACTTTATGAGCCCCCCAAACAACAGCTGGGGAAGTTTCATCCAAGGCGTTTTCAAGTTTCCAAGTATTGTTTCAGAGAAGTGGCTATAGCTGCCGCATTGACATTGTTTATCAGAAGGGTATCATTGAGCTTCCAGCTAAACGAGCGGGGAGGAATAGAGGGTAGTTCCATCTGTATGTACACCGGTGCATGGTCGGATATAGAGGTGGTGCCTATATACGCGGCTTTTAATAGGGGCAGGTGGTGATGATCAAGGAAAATGTTATCAATGCGCGAATATGAATTATGAGTTTTTGAATAGTGTGAAAAATCTTTCCCTTTAGGGTGTAATAGACGCCATGCGTCAATTAGTTGGGAACTTTGACGTTTCTTTTTAATTTGAGAGAGTCGTTTATAAGGAATTGAGGAATGACCATGGGATGTATCTAAGAGTGGGTCTAACGGCATATTCAGGTCACCTGCCAAGATTATGATTCCACTGGCAAAATCTGATAATTTATGTAAGACATCAGCCAGAAAATTGATTAGTAATGGGGCTATAAATATTGGCCAGGGTGCCGCAATGTGCGCCCATGGTGCCCTTAAGAAAAATGTAGCGACCTTGATCGTCCGTATTCATCTCAACCAGCTGAGAAGAGACACCCCTGCCAAATCCGATAGCTACTCCCTTACCCTTATTCGTATCTGATAAACTATAATACCAGGTGGGGAAGTGGGGAGAAGACAATTTGGCATGTGTAGTATGGGTGAGGTGAGTTTCCTGAATAAAGGCAATTGAGCAGGAGAGCAGTTTCAGCTCACGGGTAACCATGTGACGCTTCACCGCATGATTAAGACCCCGAACATTATATGATAGTATAGTCAGTGCAGCCATCGGAGGGACAGTGGCGGACCGATTAGACTATATGTACACCCAAGTCGACACTCGTACAGAAAAAGAAAAAAGTAAAGAGAAAGGGGGAAGAATAGAAAGAAACGAAGAAACACACGTAATAGCAGTAGTCTGAAAAATGGCGTACTCCAAAACAAAAAGCTCAGATTGGGATACTGCATATTATTGCAATGGTCCCACTGGGGAGAGCGGGTAGGGACTGCCAAGCCATCCGCAGTCAGCGGCTTCGGCTGGGAAAAGAGTGGGCAGCCCAGATCCGCCATCCCCACTAGGAGGGGGGCAGAGGCCATCGAAGTCGGAGGTCTCCGTCAGTGAGCAGCCTAGTAAATGCTATAAGTATAACAAAGGGCAGCAAACCTCCACAACCAAACAATAAACCCTGCACAAAACAACAATCAAGGGTATAGAACAGTGAATATAACCCGAGTATAAGTCCGGTAGCTGTTTGTGCCCCCCCCGCAGGCGTAATACACCCGGGGGTACATTCGACAGATATCTATTGAGCATAGGGATGTAACAGGTGTTTTCAAGGAATAAGGAAAAATTGCGAACGAGCATCTGTTCGTGTAGATGTGGAGAGAAACAGAGAGGGGAATGTGATCATGAAGCTCTCACCCAAGTCTCTTTGCGGAGGAGCCAGGGGTCGTTGGTCTCTTTCTTTTAGATGGTGTTTTTTGCCACTTGAGATCTGCTAGCGGGGTAAATATCAGGAGGGAGTCTTGCCATTCAGGTAGATCCACCGGAGGAATCTTGAGATCTTGTAAGAATGTTGGGAGCTCTTCCGGAAAAGGAAAAGTAGCAGACCGGCCATTCTTGGTAGCTATGAGGCAGGCTGGGAACCCCCAGCGATAAGTCACACCTTGTGTTCTCAGTTGGTCCAGGAGGGGTCTGAGAGAGCGGCAACGGTCTAATGTGACCTTGGATAAATCTGGAAAGATATTGATGGAAGCCCCATCAAAATCTATGTTTGGGGTGCCGCGTAGTTTGAGCATCAAGGTGTTTTTGTCTTCATAATAATGCAGGCGGCAGATAACGTCCCTGGGAGGTCTGGGGACAGGTTGCGCGGTCTAAGAGTGCGGTGAACCCTGTCAAATCTCAGCTCATCAGTGACATTCCTGCCCAGGACGGTGTTCAGGATTCCTCGGATGGTAGGTTCCAGATCCGCATCTTTGGTGGCCTCCGGGAGACCTCTGATGCGTAAATTATTTCTTCGGTTCCGGTTCTCCAAATCCTCCAATTTGTACAAGGTAGCTCTGTTCGCCAGTGCTAGTTGTAGTACAGTGTCTTGTAGTTCTTTAATAGCTTCCTCTTGAGCATCTTGGCGTTTCTCTGTCTCCTTTACCCTTGTTAGGAGATGCGACATGTCCGTTCTAACTGCAGATATTTCTTTTTCAATGGCCTTTTCTAGGTTGTGAAACACCGTAGCCATTTCTTTTTTTAAGCCGTGGACTAATGAAGATATCTCCCATCCGTTCGGTGAGTTTGGATCATCTAGTAAGTCTGAACCGAACGATGAAGCCGGAGAAGCCTCCTGAACGGAAGAAGCCTGGCGAGAAGAAAGATCTACTCGAGCGCGAGGCTCCCTTCTGGGAGTGAGGCCCAGATGGGCTAAGCTTTTCTGCCACTAGGCATCGCTGGATCGAGCCTGAAGTGGCTAATTTTGCAACCAAGTCTTTCCCCAGTCCTCTCCTAGAGGTAGAGCGGGAGGAGGATGTCTTGGAAGGCATTGCTGTCGGTTTTTTGCCACTGGTCTGACGGAGCTCTCCTTAGCTGCGACCGCTCGGCGCCATGCGTAAACCACGCCCCCCACTATCCTAGTTAGGTGGATGGCTTTGTAATAGTTGGATAGGTCGGATAAATTTATGCCTCCAAGCTGTTTGGGCAGGGTGAGTTGGCTGAAGTTAATCCTGGGTTTGCCATTGTTCCATAAGAATTTAGTGCAGAGGCTTCTGTAGGATTTAAAGAAAGCTGGTGGGATCTGGGAGTGTGTAAAGTAGTCTTGGTAGAGCGTTCATTTTTAGTATTGCTGCTCTTCCAAACCATGAGAAGGTGAGCTTTCTCCATATATTCATATCTGTCGCTAATTGGTTTAGGATTGGTAGATAGTTGCGGGAGTATAATTGTGACAGATGAGTTGGTAATTGTATCCCCAAATATTTGACTGACTCTGTCTGCCAGATAAATGGGAAATTCCGTTTGCATTGATTGGCTATATCCTGGGGAAGAGACATGTTGAGAGCGTGTGACTTAGTAAAGTTAATTTTTAAGTTAGAGATGTGTTGGAATCGCTTAAATTCCATTAATAGATTGGGTAGCGTGGTTAATGGTTTTGAGAGGAACATAAGAATGTCATCGGCGAAGGCCGCTATTTTATATTCTTTGTCTGGTGCTTGAATTCCCACGATATCTTTATTTTGCCGCAGGCGATACAGGAAAGGTTCAAGCGTCAGAATATAAAGAATGGGGGAGAGGGGGCATCCCTGCCGTGTTCCATTGTGGATATTGAAGGCCTCTGATAGGGTACCGTTCACTCGTATTTTCGCTGAGGGATTCGTATATAGGGCGGTTATCAGCTCCGAAATGCGTGGTCCAAAGCCCATCTTGTGTACTGGTATGCAAGGTCTTCTGCGCTACTCACAACTGAATAGTCAGCAAGCTAGAATACTAATGTGTCGTCTCTCTAATAGTGAAACAATCCCTTAAATAGTGTACTGATGGTGAATATATATGTGATCCGATTATGGCCAGCTTAATGGTCACCTGTTTGTTTTTTGCCCCAGCTGGGTCCATTTGAAAGATGGGGTGAGAGTTCCGCTATTGGACTTTATGCTCACTTGCCATGGGATAGTCTCCGGAAGTTATAGGTGTTACCTTGTGCCGTCC
>BLSH010274646.1:114308-135365 GCA_018402905.1 Glandirana rugosa
ATGTATATATATATATATACAGTACCTCACAAAAGTGAGTACACCCATTACATTTTTGTAAATATTTTATTATATATTTTCATGTGACAACACTGAAGAAATGACACTTTGCTACAATGTAAAGTATGGAGTGTACAGCTTGTATAACAGTGTAAATTTGCTGCCCCTCAAAATAACTCAACACACAGCCATTAATGTCTAAACTGCTGGCAACAAAAGTAAGTATACCCCTAAGTTAAAATGTCAAAATTGGGTCCAAAGTGTAAATATTTTGTGTGGCCACCATTATTTTCCAGCACTGCCTTAACCCTATTGGGCATGGAGTTCACCAGAGCTTCACAGGTTGCCACTGGAGTCCTCTTCGACTCCTCCATGATGACATCACAGAGCTGGTGGATGTTAGAGACCTTGCTCTCCTCCACCTTCCGTTTGAGAATGCCCCACAGATGCTCAATAGGATTTAGGTCTGGAGACATGGTTAGCCAGTCCATCACCTTTACCTTCTTTAGCAAGGCAGTGGTCATCTTGGAGGTGTGTTAGGGATCGTTATGTTGGAATACAGCCCTGCAGCCCAGTCTCCAAAGGGAGGGGATCATTCTCTGCTTCAGTATGTCACAGTACATATTGGCATCCATGGTTCCCTCAATGAACTGTAGCTCCACAGTGCTGGCAGCACTCATGCAGCCCCAGACCATGATACTCCCTCCATCATGCTTGACTGTAGGCAAGACACACTTGTCTTTGTACTCCTCACCTGGTTGCCGCCACACACGCTTGACACCATCTAAACCAAATAAGTTGATCTTGGTCTCATCAGACCACAGGATATGGTTCCAGTAATCCATGTCCTTAGTCTGCTTGTCTTCAGTAAACTATTTTAGGACTTTTTTGTGAATCATCTTTAGAAGAGGCTTTCTTCTAGGACGACAGCCATGCAGACCAATTTGATGCAGTATGCAGCATATAGTCTAAGCATTGAGAGGTTGCCCCCCCACCCCTTCATCCTCTGCAGCAATGCTGGCAGCACTAATACATCTGTTTCCCAAAGACAACCTCTGCATATGACGCTGAGCATATTGACTCAACTTCTTTGGTCGAACATGGTGTGGCCTGTTCTGAGTGGAACTTGTCCTGTTAAACCGCTGTATGGTCTTGATCACCATGCTGCAGCTCAATTTCAGGGTCTTGGCAATCTTCTTATAGCCTAGGTCATCTTTATGTGGAGCAACAATTCATTTTTTCAGATCTTCAGAGAGTTCTTTGTCATGAGGTGCCATGTTGAACTTCCAGTGAACAGTATGAGAGAGTGAGGGCGATAACACCAAATTTAACACACCTGCCCCCCATTCACACCTGAGACCTTGTAACACGAATGAGTCGCCTGACACCAGGGAGGGAAAATGGCTAATGGGGCCCAATTTGGACATTTTTACTTAGGGGTGTACTCACTTTTGTTGTCAGCGGTTTAGGCATTAATGGCTGTGTGTTGAGTTATTTTGAGGAGTCCGAAAATTTGCACTGTTATACAAGCTGTACACTCACTACTTTACATTGTAGCAAAGTCTCATTTCTTCAGTGTTGTCACATGAAAAGATATATTAAAATATTTACAAAAATGTGAGGGGTGTACTCACTTTTGTGAGATACTGTATATATAGACACTGCATTCAGTGTAGACTATATGTACAGCGCATTCCGTGTAGTCTATATACAGTCAGTGCAGGCAGTGTAAGAATATATTTATATATACAGTATAGTATATATATATATATTGTGACGTTATGAAAGGTGCCTTAATGGACGGGCGATACTTGTCTCCTCGCATACAATCACTTTGAGGGAACTAGCGAGAGTCCAATACAGGTTTTGCCAGCCACTGTGGCAGAGCTTGTTACGACCTGGATTTTCTGGTCCCCCCAAACCCATCGCCACCTGCAGTTAATGACCAGCAAGAGAGCAGAGGAGAGCTCTATCCTGGATCTCAGAAGGAAAAAGCTGAGTGAGCTCTGTGTGATAATTTGGACTCAAAGGTACAGGTTTGCACTGTGTTTATGTTTTGTGGGTGTAGGGGACAGCCCCACGCTGTATAGAGAGGAACATGATTGTTTGGTATAGTGCCGGACGGCAAGGTTTTATTTTCTCTTTTGTTATGTGTTTTTGATCTTGCAAACCTGTGATAATAAACCTGGCAAACCACCAGATCTTAAAGAAACTGACCTCCATGCTGAATATTTTCCTCTGAAAAGTGATCCCCACAAGCTAATCTCCCACACGTGGTGGAGTTCAGCGAGGCAACTTTCAAACATGGAAGAAATGTTGAAGATCCTGCTGCAAGCCAATGCAGCCCAGCAGGAAACCAACCGCTAGGTCGTAGAGGCCACTGCAGTTCAGAGAGAAGAGAGTTGCCAGGCTATTGCAGCACAACAAGAGACAACCCGGCAGTTTGCGTAAGCCCTGCTGGAGTTAAAAAAAGGAGCCCGCACCTCCGGTGACAATGGAACCAAACTTGGTACATGTTTCTTGCCACATGCAGAAGATGACACCTGCGGATGATGTGGAGGCATACCTCATGACCTTTGAAAGAGTCACTCTTCACTAAGGATGGCCAAAAGAACAGTGGGCGGGACCGCTAGCACCATTCTTGACTGGCGAATCCCAAAATGCCTATTTCGAACTGGAAACTGATAAGGCCAAGGGTTATGAGACTCTAAAGGCAGAGATACTTGCACGCCTGAGGGCCACCATGGCAGTCCGGGCCCAAAGCATGCATCAGTTTAACTAATGCGCCAACAAGCCACCCCGTTCACAGATGTTCGACCTGGTTCATCTTACCCTTATAAAAGGGTATAGCTGGGAATTTTGGATAGATTTCATCTATCCAAGATTCCCAGCTCTACCCTTTTCCTCTTTCCCTTTTCTGCTTCTGTTAATATCCACCTGTTTATTTCACACTTTTTCCAATATCATCACATACCTTTTCCTAACTTTTTACACTTAATCTTGAACATTACACGTCAGTGCCTATTACTTACCTTGAGTATGACCAATAAGGACCCTTACTTACATTTGAATTTTTATATATAGTTACAGCACATATTTACCCCCCGTGCTCGCCGCGGGGGGAGACGCCCCTTCTGGGGCATATATTGCAGCTCGCCTGGAGATCTGAGACATTGGGGTATATTGACCATATCTGACTGTTTCCCAGGCTTTTAAATATGTTCATTGTGTGCAATGACTAACAAGATTTACTGTACTCCCACTATTCTTAGACTCCCTTCCTTTATACTCCTGAAGAAGCGGCTTGATCCGCGAAACCGGTCGAGTGGGAAAACGTACGGTTGGCCTTCCAACCCAAACCAAAGGGTCCAACCCCTGGGCCAGTTGCAGTATATGTATAACAAAATACTCTGTATGTAATCATTCTTATTTGATTCATTGGTACCATGTATGTTTTATTATATTTTGTAATTGAATAAAAATTATTGTTTTATTATAATCTGTATGTCTCCTGAGTGCTGAGATAGTCCAGGCTTGCAATTCCCTGATTGAGACCTGTAACTGGGGCAGGTCCAATCGTCCATCTTTTGATTTATCAATCCGGACGATGGCACTCAATCTATGTACACACTAGTCTTTTTGAGGCTCCCAATTTTCTATTTTTAAAGCTATGACTGAGTTGTGATATTACACCAATGTGAGTTTAATACAGTGGGGGATACGTACCACAATGGTGTATGTAGAGAGTGGTAACCATAAGGCTCCATTTACACAGGACACTATTTCATCCTCCCCTGAAGGATTTTTTTGACAGCTAGAAGCCGGCGTCTAAAATGGCCGTTTTGCCACATTTTGCATGCCGCCTCCACATCTAGGAGCGATTTTTTAAATTTAAATGGAAACACCTGTAAACTAAACGGTCCTAGACATGAGTTACTGCGTTTAGGCGCGTTTAGTGGCATTTACAAGCTGTTTGGCTTTTCAAATGCCTCTGAACTACGTTCAAAAAAAGCCTTTAAACTCAACTGCCTGGAAACGACCTTAAATTACCCTGTGCAAATGTACTGATAAGGTAACATAGGGGAAAGTTCAGGGGCAGCTGAGAAAAATGCCCAAATGCCTCTAAACGTCCGTTTACCAGCAGCAGTGTAAATGAGGCCTAAATCAAATCGTATAGTACAAGACAACACAGAGAAAAAAGTTAAGAGCGAGATTGGTTCAAAAAAAGTTCCATGAAGCAGTTTATAGCAGTGTAACAAAAAGGCCAAAATTACCTAAAAAGACAAAACATGAAAAACATTTGCAGACCTGAGAGGCAATGGCATCTCAGGAGCTCATGGCCGTATCCATGAGACATGTGGGTGAGCATAGCAGCTTCTGACGATGGTTAGGTGGGGAACTCCAAAATGCTGCTCCAGTGAGAAAAAACAAAACATTTCACCTCAATGGGAAGGTGATGAAGAGATGAACCCCCCTTAGCCAGAGAGGAGGTGAGATAAAACCATACCTGTGGGGATGGTAATGGGGATCCATCACCTAGAAGAAAGAGAGTTCAATGAATACGCTTTAACTCCTTGGCATATGTGGAGAATATGCCCACATCCCTAAGCACAAATTAGAAAACCAAGACCCTCTGATGGGACTTTAAAGGGCATAGATTCCACTCAAACATGAATACAAAATAGTATAAAATAATTTCTAGTTTATTACAAAATTGCAGTTAAAATCAAAAAGGAAAGTGAGGGGGGAGGGGATGAAATGGGATACAATTAACCCAATATAGAAAATAGTGATAAAATGCAACAGTACATACAGCAGAACCACTTATTTACTGCTGTGTAATTGAAACAGAGTGCAACCCAACGCATTTCGAGATTGTGCATTGTTCCTCTTCATCAGGGGAAAGTGGTGGTGTTACTCATATCTATCTACAACAAGTAAAAGAGAATACATGAGTATTACAGCTACAAATAATGCAATTCATCATATATACGATTCAGAAGCAATCAAACAAGGTATAAGAAAAAGCATGTGATTACTGACCGTTCAGGCATGTATATAGCGTAAATGTAGGTTCTCATATAGAACTAATGCAGATTAAAAGCAGGAATAAAGGATGCTGCTGCCACTGGTATCGAAAAGTCAATGGGGGTGAATAGCAATGATCGGTCCCAAGGCTGCCGTCTGTGAAGGGAGGGCAGGAGGGGTTGGGGGGGCACCCCACCCAAGGCTGGATCCTAGGAGGAAATGCTCACTGAGAATGGGCTGCCCAGTAGTATGGGTCTAGTAGGTATGAAAAACAGTGAAAAAAC
Source organism: Glandirana rugosa (assembly GCA_018402905.1). NCBI lineage: Eukaryota > Metazoa > Chordata > Amphibia > Anura > Ranidae > Glandirana > Glandirana rugosa. The sequence continues at coordinate 119,621 of BLSH010274646.1, forward strand.
CCCCATTAATATAGAAAAAGGGGAGGGTAACCTCTCCTTGCTTACGCATATCAGGTGCATGGTTAGAGGCAGGAAAAAAAAGGGGAGGGAGAAGAGGGGGAGGGGGGAGAAGAGGGTATGGTACTTAAGAACCCGTGCCGTCTATAGTATGTGTAGATGCTGTATGGACAATAGGAGGATGGTGGAGCTACGTGGGAATAGAGCAAATGCCAATGTGTATGGCGTATCCGTTTTAGTCTAACAACGAGAGAGAAAGACCACGGGATTGTTCTCTAGAGACTGTGTATCTGGAAAAAAAAAGGAGTGGGTAAACTTACATAGCCCCTGGTTAACCAAGGCACAATGTGGGGACAGTATATTCCAACTGGTCAAGAGGTGGCGGGGAGAGTAATGGGTAAATGCCTCAATGTACATGCAGGATCTGAGGATATGGAAACAAATATAAATGTAAGGATGGAAATTATGGAGTTACCAAGGATAATAAAAAGTGGTAATGTAGAAAATTTGTAGTGGAAAAATGCCAATATTTGTTGGTTGAAGAGAATTAGTATAATGTCCATTATACTAATTCTCTTCACAACCAACAAATATTGGCATTTCTATTTGTTTCCATATCCTAGTAATCAGGAACATCGTTCTCTCTATACTCGCAGTATACACACCCCATAGTTAGAAACACCTCCCAGGGAACACATTTAACCCCTTGATCACCCCTAGTGTTAACCCCTTCCCTGACAGTGACATTTATACAGTAATAAGTGTATTTTTATAGCACAGATCACTGTATTAATGTCAATGGTCCCAAAAAAGTGTCAAAAGTGTCCAATCTGTCCGCCGCAATGTTGCAGTCCCACTAAAAATTGCTGATCATCGCCATTACTTAAAAAAAAAAAAAAATGCCATAAATCTATCCCCTATTTTGTAGACGCTATAACATTTGTGCAAATCAATCAATATGAAGAGGAATACATATTGGCCTAAACTGATGAAGAGTTTTTTTTTTTTTGGATGTTTATTATAGCAAAATATTCAAAAATATTGTTTTTTATTCAAAACTGTTCTTTTTTTTATAGTGCAAAACATAAAAACCACAGAGGTGATGAAATACTACCAGAAGAACGCTCCAAAAAGGACGTCAATTTTGTTTGGGTACAGCATCGCACGCAACTGTCAGTTAAAGCGATGCAGTGCCGTATTGCAAAAAATGGCCTGGTCAGGAAGTGGGTAAATCCTTCTGGGGCTGAAGTGGTTAAAATGGTGGGTGCTGCAATTTATTTTTATTTTCACAAAGTATTTGTGCAGTGATTTTTCAAACGCAGTTTTTTGGGAATAAGAAAACACTTCCTTGAATTTTAATGCACAAAAATACACTATATTGCCCAATTGTTTGGTAAAATATTAAAAATGATCTTATGCTGAGTACATTGATACCAAACATGATATGCTTTAAAATTGCTCACACCCGTGCAGCGGTGACAAACTATGTACATTTTTAAAAGCCTTTAAAAGCTACTACAGGTTACCACTTTAGATTTACATAGGAAGTCCACTGTTAGAATTACTGCCCTAGATCTGATGTTCATGGTGATACCTCACATGCATGGTGCAATTTCTGTTTACATACGTCATGAGACCAATGCTTGCATTTACCTTTGCACGCAAGCACGGGGGGACAGGGGTGCTTTAATTTTTTTTTAATTATTTATTTTGCTTTTTTATTTTTTTTACACTATCCCTTTCTTTTTTTTTTTTTTATCATTTTTATTGTTATTGCAGGGAACGTAAATATCCCCTATGATAGCAATAGGTAGGGACAGGTTTTATTTACAAAAATTGGGGTCTATTAGACTTTAAATCTCTCCTCAGCCCTTAAAGCATCTGACCACACCAAGATCATGTGATAAGATGCTTTCCAAATTTCCCAATGGTGCTGTTTATATCCAGCGAAACTGAAGTCATGAAATTCTCATACCTTCTGGTTTCTTAGGTCATAGAGATGATTGGAGCTGTTCTGGTCTCCGATCAGCTCTATTGTCAGCTGATGCATTGTTGGGTTTCCCGGTGGGACAGGAGAGACTGATAAAGCAATGGAAGACAGCGGGGGGGGGGTAGTTTTCCCTCCCACTGCTTGTAAAAGAAGTCTAGTGGCTAATTAACCTCTAGGATTGCTTTTACATGAAAGCCGACTGTCGGCTGAAAAGAAAAATACCAAGATGATACCTAAACCTGCAGGTATCATTCCAGCATAACCACTTAAAGTTCAGCAACATACCAGTATGTCACTGGTCGTTGTTGGGCATATATTGTAATGTTCTTATTTTTTTTCATGCAGCCTGTGGGTTAAATTAAAAAAGAGAACCTAACAGATTCCTCCATTCACATTGATCGATGTGGATGAAGAAATCTCTGCCAAGAAAAGTAAATAAAAATATATGCCGAAGCATAGGGGCAATCCTCCCCTATGTCCACCCCTGCCCTTATGCGTTAGCATATATGCTCTTTTTGTAAGTGTGGTGGTTAAATCACCTCCTACAGAGCTAAAGTTGCTGATTAATGTATTGTGAGAGCAAACCCTGTTGCTGTCAAAATAAATAAATCAGTGCTGCAGCTGAATGGCGTACCTGCAAAGCAAATTATGGTTAACAATAAAACACAGTAACAGTACAGTATAACAGTAGAATAACATACCTGCAAAGCAAACACGATAAAACACAGTAACAATAAAATATTACAGTTAAGCATAAAATACAGTAAAACAGAACAGAACAATAGAGAGAGAAGAACAATAATATGACAATATTGGCTTTTTTATTATATATATATATATATATATATATATATATATTTATTTTTTACACTTTTATTTGTAACTGTAAAGGTTCCAGGTTCAGGTCTCTCAAAATGTGATGGCCATCTCATCTTGAAAGTGAAAATGTGCCCTAGGACTGTGCTGTGCTGTACCCTATGCTAATACAGGCAGTCCCCTAGTTATGAACATCCGACTTATGAACGACTCCTACTTACAAACGGAGGGAGACAACAGGAAGTGAGAGGAAATCTCCCCCTAGGAAGGGAAATTCACTCCTGTAAGAGTTATTATGGGAAAAAGGGGTCTCCACTGATGCTTTATCACCAAGGTTTGTTTCCACAAAAACCCAAAATTTTCAAAATCCAATTATCATTGAGACAGTAAGTGAGGGGAAATCTTCTGAACAGAAACATAGACAGCAAAACAAACATTACAGGGGTGTTACCCCTTCCCTATGCTATCCAAAAAGCCTAAAAATATTTGTTTTGGCTGCAGCTACACTTAAAAAATGTACCTGTTCCCACTTACAAACAAATTCGACTTATGAACAAACCTACAGTCCCTATCTTGTTTGTAACCCGGGGACCGCCTGTACTCCACTAGTGTGTGGTAGTGACGGAAACATTCCTTGATGCAGAGACTAAGTTGGTCAGGACAGGATGGACAATAAAAGCGGGTGTCACACCTTTATCCGTGTTTTCTGCAGACATGACATTTTCTTTGTGGTGTTCTTTGGGTAGAGGTACCACGGATGACATCTGGAAAATGCCTCTCATGCTGCTGGCTAACTGCATTTGAATTGGGAAGTTGGGCCACAGCACCGTCTGAAAACAGAAGGGCTGTGATGATCTCTTCCTGGAATTTTAGGAAGGATCCAGTTTGTCCAGACGCTTTGAAAAGCACATAAGCGTTGAACAGAGCCATTTGAAATAAGTATACACTGTGTAGTAGACACTTTTTTGTACCAGTGTCTGGCCTTACAGGCAATTAAGTACGGCACCATTATCTAGTCGTTGAAGTCCACCCCTCCCATTTTAAGGTTGTATTCGTGGACACAGAGGGGCTTCTCAACAACACCAGTCTCCATAGTAATTTGGACTGCCGTGTCTGCATAAATGGAAGACAGAACGAAAACGTTCCACTTGCCCTTCCATCTCACGGCAAGCAATTCATTGGACCTCAAGCAGGCCCTCTCCCCCTGCCTAAGCTGGGTATCTACAAGCCGTTGGAGGAAGATCGCACAATGCCACATGTGTAATTTGTAATTGAAAGAAGTGTCTAAAAAGTGACACACTTGTATAAAAGTTGTCCACGTATAAATGGTACCCCTTTCCGAACAAGGGTGACACCAAGTCCCAAACAATCTTGCCACTGCTCCATATGTAGTCTGGGCAGTTGGGGGGGCTCCACAGTGCAATATTTTCCCTCATATACCAGGAAACTATTATGTCTAGCCTGTGGCCCTGTCACAGAGCGTATACATCTTGACCCCATATCTGGCACGCTTGCTGGGGAGAAATTGTTTGAACACAAGGCAGCCAGTAACTTTAATCAGGGACTCATCAATGCAGACATCTTGATTGGGAAAAATCAAGGCTGCAAACTGTTTGTTAAAGTGGTTTACAAGGGGTCAAATTTTGTGGAGCAGATCATATTCAGGGTCTCCCTGAGGATGACAGAGTTCATTGTCATTGAACTCCAAGATTAGCTCATATCTATCCCTGGCCATGCTAGCAGAGAACATGAGCATATGGTGAATTGGGTCAGTGGACCAATATGACCACAACATTTTAGTAATGCCCATGAGGTGGGATAGGCCCAGAAAGTTTTCAATTTGGGAACCGTTATAGGTTTCCAGGCAATTCTCTGGCAAGGGTCAAATTTGGGTTGGCGCTTATATTTGCCAGTAAATGGGGGAAGTACAGGTGCTTCAGAAGTGGTGAGCTGCCAATTAGGATTTTTAAGTGCATCAGGAAAGGCACTATTGGCTCTACTGGCCTGTGTTTGAACTCTTAGTGGCTGCAGGACACTACATGTGCTAGCCACTGCACCAGCCTGAACTGCACTTATGGGACTCGCCCGTCACCAAGTGTTACTGCAGTGCTGGTTTGTCTATGATCAGGGTGTACTAGGCTGCTGGTGCTTGCTGGTTCACCAGAAGGTTGAGCAACACTAGTACAGGCTCTCTGCTGCATATGTGAACCATGCGGCTGTTGCACCTCAGCAACAGAAGAAGAGTGTCAGGCACGCCTGACCTTAGCAGTAACTACTACTCCATTGTCAGAGCTATCTGTCAGGGTGTCGCTGCTTTCTACAGGTTTGTATAGTGAGACTGAATCAGATTGTGATTCTGACAGTGAGGCTTCAGCTGCACTCTCATTCGTCATGCTCAGTATCCTGTAGGCCTCTTCACTAGTGTACCTTTTGTTTGACGTTTTGGCCACTAAATTTACAGGTACAGCTAGTGTAACTCACAGGTAAAAAAGCACCTGGTTGTCAGAGACTGCTTGAATCGCTAACAAAAAAATTAACTGTTAGCGTTAGCAAGGATCAGGCATGACTCTGCTAACGCTGCAGTTTTGTGTGCTATGTTTTGTAAAGTGCCAGTGATCTATTGATCCTGCCCTTTGGGTGGACTGGGCTTGCCAGAGGGGCTAAACGCAGGTGCTGGCAGGTGTATGGGCTGATCCTGCTAATGCTGCGTTTTTGGGAACACTATACTATTGGGGACGCTAACATAGTCCTGATCAGATCAAAGATATTGATCTGTTCAGACTCTATACTAGTAATGGAGCTACATAGTGTGTGTGTGCATGTTATTGTACCTGCCACTAATTTGATTCTGTCTGGGATTGACCCTAACTGACGCTAAAGCTGATGTCACATGTGACACTTATACGGTGATCACAAAATAGATCTGTACACTATACTAGTGAAACTGTGACAGAGAGTGAAAGGGTTAACTGGGATGTGATCGGGGGTTAAACCTTTATTAGGCTATATATGAGGGTACCCTGATGCTATAAAAGACTGACAGTGACTATAACTAGCTAACTAGTGTCACCCGTGACACTAACATGGTGATCAGAAAAAAATATTTGTACACTATACTAGTGACACTGGTGACAGGGGGTGAAATGGTTAACTGGGGAGTGATCAAGGGTTTAAAACTCTATTAGGGGATTAATGGGGGGTACCCTAAACCTACCTGGGCCTACCACTAACTGCGCTAATGCTGTTTAGTGTAACAAGTGACACCAATACAGTGATCATTGAAAAATCTGAAAAATGTACTTGGTGACACTGTGCCAGGGAGTCAAAGGGTTAACTGGGGCGGGGGGGCGATAGGCAGAGGATAGTCTGTCACTCGCCAGAACTGGTCAGCAGGTCCAGGTTAGAAATCATTGGCCTGGACTTGTAGACTAATCGGATCTGTAGCAAATCCGATTGCGAGCGCAATACCAGTATGGCGATTTGCGCAGCCTAGCCACCTTGCCACAGTATAACTGCGGCGGGTGGTTGGCAAGTGGTTAAACACCATGGGCTCCCCCCAAAATCCATATCAGACCCTAATATGAGGATGCAGCCCAGCAGGTCAGCTAAGAAGCTGCTTGGTTGTTATCCCAAGCAACGGGAGGGGACGCCTTCTGCGGCTCATCCGAGCTCTCCTATCCCACCGGTAGGCACGATTGACCAGCCAGCATGTTCGCCGGCTGGCCGGAGACCCGAAAAAAGCTAGAATTGGCTTTGATCGGGTCTCGGATCTAGTAACCCAGAAGTGATGTCATGACATCACTTCCGGTTTACAGAAGACTTTACAAAAATTACAGCATTCAAAACTGCCAAACATGGTGTTTTGAATGCTTTTAAGTGCAAAGGAAGGATTTGGGGTCTTATAGACCCCAGATCCCTCTATAACCGGTTCCACACTGCACACTGTATATTTACATGGGCAGTGTGGACGCGTCCCGTGAATCATCGTAAATAGGTGGCGAATCACACAGGCGCAGCTAGGGGGCGAGCGCGCACCGCCGGCGGCATGCTCTCATGCCCGACACACTCCGGAGGAGTGTGCCCACGGCTTGGGCAGACCCGATGTCCGCCAGCGAGCCGCGATGAGCAGTCAGAGTGAAAGAACAGGGAACCGCCATGTTTACATCGTAGCTCTGTCAATGGGGACATAAGAGATCTACTGATCCCTGTCACTGGGATCAGTTAGATCTCTCATGCCCATGCCCAGCCCCCCCACAGTTAGAACACACCCAGGGAACACAGTTAACCCCTAGATCGCCCCTGCAGGTTAACCCCTTCACTGCCAATGACATTTATACAGTAATCAGTGGACATTTAAATTTCTGATCGCTGAATAAATGTCATTGGTCCCAAAAAAGTGTCAAAAATGTCCGACATGTCCGCTGCACTATCGCAGTACCGCTAAAAAACGCAGATCGCCGCCATTACTAGTAAAAAAAATTAATTAAAAAAAATCCCCAGAAATGAATTCTCATCATCCGTAAACGCGGCAACTTTTGCGCAAATCAATCAATAAACGCTGATTGCGATTTTTTTTACCAAAAATATGAGGAAGAAAATAAATCGGCCAAAACCGATGAAAAAAAATGTTTTTTTTTATATTTTTTTTTTGGATTTGAATTGTAGCAAAAAGTAAGAAATATTGTTTTTTTTGCAAAATTATCGCTCTTTCTTTGTTTATAGTGACGATCAGAAATGACGCAGCGGTGATCAAATACCACCAAAAGAAAGCTCTATTTGTGGGAAAAAAAGGGCGCAAATTTCGTTTGGGTACAATGTCGCATGACCACGCTATTATCAGTTAAAACGACGCAGTGTAGAATCGCAAAAAGTGCTCTGGTCCTAACCTGGGAAATCCTTCTGGTGGTGAAGTGGTTAAAGAGTACCTGTCACTGCCTATTGCTGTCACAAGGGATATTTACACTTCTTGTGACAGCAATAAAAGTGATCAATTTTTTTTTTAAAGGGACAGTGTAAAAAAAACCTATTTTTTTCAAAGTGCCCCCTCCCTCCGTGCTTGCGAACAAACGCGAATGTATACGTAAGTCGCGCCCACAAATGTAAACAATGTTCAAACTACACATGTGAGGTATTGCCGTGATCATTAGAGTGAGAGCAATAGTTATAGCACTAGACCTCCTCTGCTACTCTAAACTGGTAACCTGCAGAAATGTTTAAATTGTTGCCATTGCACCAGTGTGTGCAATTTTAAAGCATGACATGTTAGGTATCTATTTACTCAGCATAACATCATCTTTTACATTATACTAAATAATTGGGCTAACTTTACTGTTTTTTTAATTCATCAAAGTGTATTTCTTCAAAACAAAATTGCAAGACAGCTGCACAAATACAGTGTGACATAAAATATTGCAATGGAGGCACATGCACAAAGCCATCCATGCAGGTCGCACAAGACTAGTGCTCCGCACCTAGGGAGACTACCGCGGCCACCAGATGAAGCACCGGGCACCCTTGCATACATCCATGGGCTACCGAACACCACAAGACCCTGCAGCACTGCCCGTGATGGTCCTTGGTGGGTCCCGCGCCAAGGTAAAGGCTAAAACCATACAAGAGGCCCTGGCTCAGGCCTCCTCCAAGATGGTGTCAGATGCTGCCTGGCGCCCTAACACACAGCAATCCCCATGCAGGCAGCACCTACCCCATAGAGACGAGGGCGAGTCAGAGTGTGAAACACTAGCCTCCTCTGTATTCCCGCAATCCCAAGACTCCCAGTCCACCCTAATGGCACAGTTTGAGAGGATGCTCCACAAGGCCCTAAAGCAGACTTCGGAGCAGATTACAGAGCGTCTAACCAGGGAGATAAGGGAGCTGGGTCACCGCACAGAGGAGCTGGAGCAGAGGGTAGATGATCTGGAAGCCACCATACAAAACCAATCAGAGGACATTGCTATCTTAAGAGAGGAAAACATATCCCTACAATCTCAGCTTGAGGAATTCGAGAACCGGGCCAGACGCTCCAATATCCGCATAAAGGGGATCCCTGAAACGGTGGTGGACTTACAGTCCACGATCACGGCCCTTTTTCAGGAGCTAATTCCCTCTATCTCCATCGAACGCCTGGAGATGGACCATATTCACAGGACCATATCGCCCCGGAAAGAGGATGCCCCCCACGCGACATAGTCACCAAGCTGCATTTTTACAAGACCAAGGAGCAACTACTCCAAGCAGCACACCAAAAGGAGACCCTACACTTTCAGGGGCACACATATCAGATCTTTGCAGGCCTCTCCCAAGCCACCATCTTTAAGAGAAGGGCACTGAAGCCTCAACTCCAAGTGCTGCAGCAACATCATATCACTTATACCTGGGGCTTCCCATTATCAGGTTCACCTATAAAGGCCGCAAATATGTGAGCAAATCCCAAGTTGATCTATGCTCTCTCCTCCAGGAACTACACCTCTCGACCCCAGATCCCAGCCCGAAGGACCAATGACAGAGACGCCATACTGCCTCTGGTTCCCCGCAGAAGGACCAGCCCTTCACCTCCACAGATGAAAGTTCACAAAAGGGGAAGATTTGTCTCCTCCTCTGCAAACCCCCCCAGATGCCATGGACTGAGGTACTCAGCATACATTTGTCTGCTTTGTCTTGCCCCATAAAAGTGACTTGGCGCACTCCTAGATTCCTAGATTTAAGTTCACTGATCCTTCACTGTTTTGCCAGTATACACTCCCCCTGGGGAGTCCACTGGCTGCTGAGCCACTTGGCTTCAGGGGGTTGCCCACTAATCTAACTTGACACCAACAGCCCCTTGAGGTTTTTTTTTGCAATCTCTTACCCCCTGGCTACTTTTTTGTTCAACACGCCAAACTTTAAAGCGTCACTTAAGGGTGGTACGACATGGACATACCCAACGAAGTAAACTCTAGTGCGAAATCCAGGGCTTGTTACCCCCTGTTTATTCTTTGTTCTACTACAAAGATGTCCGAGACTCCGGCCATCTGCGCCCATTACCCAGATTGCATTTATGACCTTGATAGCAGCTATTTTCTCCCCAGCTGATCAGTTTCTGCGGTCTGCTTATGCAATGGAACTATACCCCCTGGTGACTAACTTGGGAATTGGATAAGTTCTGCAACTGTTTTTCACTGTCATTCAAATCATTGTTTATTTCTAAGTTAAATATTTGAGTATTGCATTTTTAGTCAATTACCTCCACTAACTCAATTTCTTATAGGCTAAAGTGTAAATGCAAGCAATAACAGGTGTGCAGTGCTTTAACAGGGGACGAGCACTAGATCCAAAAGGTAGCATATAGCATGCCGACACAACAGAAGTGCCATGTTGTCACTGGGACAGGAAGGAAGGGGAAATCTCTCTAACGTTATCACCGGGACATGAAGTGAGAGCTAACCTCTGTATTGTCACTGTGGCAGGAAATGAGGGGTTATCTCTCTCATGTTGTCACCATGGCAGGAAGTGAGGGTAAATCTCTCTAACATTTTCACACAGACGGGAAGTGAGGAAATCTTTCTAATGCTGTCACCATGACGGGTAGGGAGAGGAATCTCCCTGACGTTGTCACCATGACAGCTAGTGAGGGAATATCTCTCTTACATTGTCACTATGACAGGATGTAGAGGGAAACACCTCTAACGTTGTCACCACGGCACGAAGTGAGAGTACATCTTTCCAATGTTGTCACCATGACACGAGGTGAGGGCTAATCTCTGCATTGTCATTGCAGGAAATGAGGGGATGTCTTTCTAATGTTGTCAACATGGCAGGAAATGAGGATAAAACTCTCTAACATTGTCACCCAGATGGGAAGTGAGGGAAAATCTCTCTAATGCTGTCATCGTGACGGGTGGGGAGGGGAATCCCCTTAACGTTTTCACCATGACAGTTAGTGAGGGAACATCTCTTTGACATTGTCACTATGACAGGAAGTAAGGGAAAATCCCGCTATTGTTGTCACCATGGCAGGAAGTGAGTGTATATCTCTCCAATGTTGTCACCATGGCAGGAAGTGAGAGTATATTTCTCCAATGTTGTCACCACGGCAGGAAGTGAGAGTATATCCCTCCAATGTTGTCACAATGACAGGAAGTGAGTGAAAACCTCTTAAATGGGGCCCTAGATCAAATGAGAGGACAGTTGATGTTTGATTGTTATTCAGCTGATAATATAAATTTTTCTCTCCAAATGTTTATGTTTAACTGAAGGTTCTGTGGACGCACATTTCCATGCCTGCGCTTCTTGAGTCTCCTGCCCTTATCATCTTGCTGTATTTCTGCTCTCTCAAGCCAAGGACTTTTGTGCCTATATTCCATGTTTTATTGCCTGTTCTGTTTTTAATTCACTGCATAAGTGGATGAACTGCCCATCTGTTCACTTCATCAACATCTTTAATTATTTTTTACAGATCAGCTGTCACTTCCCCACTGCTGGTCTGATGGAGTGAACTCAATGGGCAGGGTTTCTCCACTTCACTTTTCCCTATATATGTCATGATTTTTAGTGTTATTGTTAGCTGTGACCAAGGTGGCTTGTCCCGCCGAAACGCGTCTGCTGTTCTTGTATCATCTCTGCACTTATCAATAAATGTACTGCATTGGAGTTTTGGAGCGCCGACCTTCTGTACATACTAAAGTGTAGATGGTTATATTGTCGCATTCCCAAACCGGCCCACTATATACCGTGTTGTTTATCTGAAGCCTGTAAGCATGTATAAATCTTACCTCTCCTTAGTAACCACACCCCTAGGGAACAATAACACTGTTCCACCTACTACCCTCAACCTCCTTCTTCGTAAAGTGTACACACACCTTCGCATTTGCTGCTCATAACCTTACTTTGCTCTTACCCATCTCCAGAAATCTTAACTAACACCATAGGTTCGCCCACATTGATCCTCAGCAGGCCAGGCGGCCATTGGCCACTCCCTAGTAGTCACTGTTGCCTCCCATGCTATCCGGTGGGGCCGCAAGCGGCCTTCTCCAGATAAAAATGTATAGAATTATCCGCGCCCACTAATTATCATAAGGTATAAATTATATTATTCCTGGCTGCTCGCAAAACAATAGATCAACAAATTGTTCAAAGATAAAGTCATAAAATAAATGCAGCGCCAAAACCAAATTATTAGGAAGGTAAGAGGTGAAATACACTTCATATGCAACACAAACCGAATAATAAAAAATTTCAAAAAGGAGTGGTGTCACAGTCTTAATGTCTCTTTCAAATCTCAATATGGACTCTCAAATTCTGTAAGTCAGGGATTACACCCTCAGATATCCAAGGTAGAACCAACCAAGAAAAAGGAAAACCTTCACTTGGAAATATGCTGGAATTCTTTTAGGAATCACCGCCAAGCGAAAATCCTAGTAATAATTAATTTCTAGTAAAAGATGTGAGCTTACCAGACTCTGGTAGGTAATGTGCATGGGTCAAAATCCACTTTGCAGGTAATGGTGTCCGCAGGTCATCATGGACAGCAGTGAAACGGAAAGTATTCGGACAGCAAAAGCTCCAATCCTTCTCAAGAATGCTCCACAAGGTTGATCCAACGCTCAGCATATATGGCATGAGAGGAAAGAGACCAACATAGTGTGATACCGTTTCAAAAATAATTTTTATTCGAACAAAAGGGATTACCAATACTCACATTTAAAAGGTATAAAAAGAGCTCTGGGTATAAAAACAATATGACAGGAGGAGTAGGGAACCCGACGCGTTTCGGCTCACACAGCCGTCATCTGGGGTATTCCCCCCTCCTGTCGTTACTCCTATTTATAACAAATGTATAAAATTTGCAATAACAGCCCCTAGGGGGCAAAAACCGGAAGTCTGCCTTAGACTCAAAATGGCGTCATCGGCGTGAGCTCCACGCCTCATTCTCATATGTTGGATTCATCCTGGTAGGGATGACCCAGAAGAAAAATATGAAATGGTTAAATAAAAACGTGAAAAAGCTAATATTTCATTCAGTGTGAATTGAAATGTAATTGTGAACTTCCGTGAATAAAACTATAATGAGTAAAAGAAGATTCATGTGAAAGGGAAGAGATGAAGTGGAAAGTGCATGGGACCCAGGTGTACGACTTGAATGACCTGGAAAAGGAAGTGGATGGAGCCAGCATCCACCTGCGTGACAAGACCATACGTCAATCCATATGTAAATAGGCGCTCACGTCACTTCCTATGGTAGAAAGGAGTGTATGCAGAGAACGTCAGGTTAGACGAGACTCCAAACGATCGTATGTTTTATGTTAGCAGTATATGGTCCCCTGATTGCAGGCAGAAAAAAGATGAAAGGAAATAGAATTGTAATTAAAGTGCCAAAGTGCCCTTGTGTTAATTTGTCGTAAATAAGGTGTATGGTAAAAAAGGGGATTGAATTAAAAAATGGAATGAATAAAAAAATGGAAGAAAAATTAAGATGATAGCGAGGCCCCTGTGAAAAAATGAATTTATATATATATATATATATATGACTAAAATATGTGAAGATAAATAAATTCAATGTAAAAGGCGGAATATAAGCATAATGAAAAAACAAGAAGTAAAAAAAGGTAAAAATTATGCATAAGGTGAAAAACCTCCTATGAAAGTTTACAGACGCCAAATCTCGGATAAGGGAGACCTGCGTTGCACATATTGAAATAAATTGGTAAGGCATTAACATACTCAGATCAAAAAGACAAAATAAAAAACAAAACACAAAAAACAAGAAACAACAGAGGCATTGACAGTGCCCAAAAACCGAAATAAATTATAGGGGTGTCTAGCTGTATTTGAGATATCACCCAAATAAGAGAAACTTTTCTCCATAAAAAAGAAAGAATACTATGACCAAACAATGTAAGGCATTTATGTGTAGCAGAATAATAAAAAATAGATATAGTAACAAATTATATATATAAAATATGTATATATATAAAATTGGCCAATGGTAATAAAAAGAGGGACAAGATGCGTCAAGCTTTGCTAATAAAAGAATTGATGTCCCAGTCGACATTCATTCCGTAGGGGTAATAGCTTTTTAGGGAATAAATCCAAAAAGTTTCTAATTGTGAGATACCTCTCTTGATCCAACCTTCCCTCCAAGGGGGAACATATTTATCAATAACCTGAAACAAAGTGCCTTCAGGGTTCCGATCATGGTGTTTTAAGTAGTGTTTGGGTACACTATGATTAGTTTTACCCTTTAAAATATTCATTATATGTTCATTTACTCTGACATTAAAAGGCCTGGTAGTTCTCCCTACATATTTTTTACTGCAGGGGCAGGTCAAAAGATAGACAACATTTTTTGTTTCACAAGTACTAAATGATTTTAAATCGTAAATTCGGCCAGTAGTGGTAGAAGTAAAGCTGGAAATATTTCTATTTTTGCACTTATTCATCCTACAGACCCAGCATTTTTGACACTTAAAATATCCATTAAGATTTTGGAAAAAGGACAATTTTTTAGGTGGGTTGATCACATTTGGTGCAAGTTTGTGTCTGAGTGAGGGCACACCTCTGTATGTGATTTGTGGTCTCTCTGGTAAGAGTGGACCAAGAATAGGGTCGTTGCATAGGACATTCCAATGTTTTTAATGACATTTTTAATTTGTCTGTGTTGGATAGAATATCCAGTAAAAAAGACCACTTTGCATCATGTTTCTGGGTCTTCGGTTTATCTAACAATAATTCAGTTCTGTCGATACCAGTAATGGCTTGTATCTCATTGTCCAGCTCCTTTTCAGGGTAACCTTTCTCTAAAAATCTTTTCTTTAAAATCAAAGCTTGTTCGGTGAACATCATAGTATCTGAGCAGTTCCTCCTTAGTCTGGTGAACTGACTTTTGGGGATAGATTTCAGCCATGGTTTAAAATGACAACTGTCAGTAGGAATAAAACCATTTCTGTCAGTAGGTTTAAAAAAAGTCATAGTAGTGAGCCGACCATTACATGTTGATGTCAAGGTCCAAAAAATGTATATTTGTATTACTGCTTTCCAGGGTCAGAGTAATGCCCCTGTCATTAGTATTCAGCATTGTAAAGAAAGAGTTTAGAGATTCCAAATAGCCACGCCAGAGGAGGAGGATGTCGTCAATATACCTGGCCCAAAAAATGAGCTCAGGTCGGTTTTGGGCATAGATGACATCCTCCTCCCATTTAGCCATAAATAGATTGGCCAAAGAGGGAGCGAATTTGGCTCCCATAGCCTAAATTCCCTATGTGGGTCCGATAGGGATGTATCCTGCATGAGAAAATGTCTAACAGCCTCCAAACCCAAGTCATGTGAAATACTTGTATAAAGGGAAGAGACGTCAGCTGTTGCAATAATGTCTTCCGTTAGTAATTCGGCTTCCCCTATTTTTCGGATAGTGTCCTTCATGTCCCTCAAGTATGAGGGCATTCGGACCACATGTGGTTGTAAGAAATAATCGATGTATTTGCCAATACGAGAGGTGATGGAATCAATCCCACTAATAATGGGGCGGCCAGGTGGATGTTCAAGATTCTTATGAATCTTTGGTAAGAAATAAATAGTGGGGATTCTAGGGCACATAGGTATGAGAAAATGTTTTTCCTTCTTGTTTAGGATTCCTTCATGATAGCCTTTGTTGATTATTTTAGTCAATTCACCCTTATACTTATTGGTGGGGTTGGAGGCTAGGGGCTGGTAGGTATCTACATCACAACAGAACTGAATTATTGTTAGATAAACCGAAGACCCAGAAACATGATGCAAAGTGGTCTTTTTTTACTGGATATTCTATCCAACACAGACAAATTAAAAATGTCATTAAAAAACATTGGAATGTCCTACGCAACGACCCTATTCTTGGTCCACTCTTACCAGAGAGACCACAAATCACATACAGAGGTGTGCCCTCACTCAGACACAAACTTGCACCAAATGTGATCAACCCACCTAAAA
>BLSH010274646.1:143141-158934 GCA_018402905.1 Glandirana rugosa
ACCCAACTACAACAAGCCCTCCCCTTCACTTGGTCCTCTACTCCCCTAAACTCAAAGGAGATCTCGGAGTTCCCAACTATTGCACATATTTTCAAGCGGCACAACTAGCCCAACTCGCCATGTACCATGAGACGCGGGAGGTCCTGCTTTGGGTCTCAGTGGAATCAGTAGTGTGCGACAACCTGGTCTGGGGACAACCTTTGACGCCAAAGACTTGGCGGATATTTGGGAAGCTAATAAATCTTCGTCTCAATCTATAGTGGCGGTTGAAACTAACTATAAGGTGCTCATGCAATGGTACCTGGTCCCGGCCAGAATATCAAAATTCAGTCCTTCATACTCCCCTCTTTGCTTTCGCGGCTGTCCTGATCGTGGCACGCAGCTCCACATTTGGTGGACCTGCCTCCTGGTAAAGACCTTCTGGGTGCAAATCTTTCAGATACTATCAACTCTGTTTGACAGCTCGATATCTCCTGAGCCAGCGGTGGCCCTCTTAAATAAGAAGCCCACAGACATTACTAAGTTTCAACTCAAACTCCTCCTGCAGGTCACAACCGCAGCAAAGTCACGAGAGCCATGATCCACGCTAGAATAGAAGCAGTTATTCTAGACAAAATCGCAGCACAAGAAAAGATGTGGAATCCTTGGATGGAACATTTCATACCCTCTAACCTTGACTGAAATCTTCTAACCCCTTGAAACCACATAACACCATTGCGGAGAACGCCTCCCTCCTGCTCATGTAAGAAATGCCTAAAAGGGACAAGCCCCCCAGGATTTCCTTTTTCTCCCCCCTCCTTCCCCCCCTTATCTTCTTCTCTTTTTCTTTCCCTATCCTATTCCCATAGGTTCACCACTTCTGTACTTTGTTGTATCAATGCTTGTCCCATCTATAATCTAGACCTATAACTGACATGCAGACGGATTTTCTGGCTGCTCCCTAACAAAACGGTACCCTCAGTACCTATAGACCCAGAGGCTTACTAGACAGAACGGGATTAACTCAATAAGGCAGTTCAAACAACTTGGCTTAATGCAAGCTCATCTGATGACAGTGGGTCAATAATATATGCGTCAGAGTTACCCCCTCTCTCAGGCACAGTTTTCTCCCAAAGGGGTGCCCATGAGAGTTGGGGACACCTTTTCCCCGCTGTCTCAAGCCTTTCCCTTCCAAGCGTCACTCAGGAAGTTATCTACCCAAGCTGTTTCTCTTACCTGTTCCCGTTCTTCAACTGTAAACCTGGAAGTAAATGGTAGCAGTCATGTTCTGTGTAAATGTTCATGCATTGTATGGGACGCCTTGTATACATGTTCTCTTTTTGAAAATCAATAAACTTTTTGAAACGAGAAAATATTGCAGTGATCACAATTTTATTCTCTAGCGTCTCTGCTATATATATATATATATATATATATATATATATATATATATATATATATATATATATAAAATGTTTGGGGGTTGTAATTAATTTTGTAGCAAAAAATATGGATTTAACTTGTAACAAATGTCAGAAAAAGGCTTAGGCATGAAAGTCCGCTCCTTAACAACCAGCTATTATCGAATTAATTTGAACCATTCATTTCATTCGAATGCTTCAAACATCCAAATGACACAAATTAATTTAGTTTTTTTCGGATTTGTTAAAATTCATTACTGTTATATTTGGAAATTTGGATACTTTCACATTTCTGAATAATGAAAATTTTGTCCGAATTTCAATTTGGAACTAGATGATGTCGCAGACATCTAGTTGGAGCTATGAAACCACTGCAAAATGCGTTAGTTAAGGAGGGTATTTTGTCAGATTGGAAATGGGTTTCCAGCAACAATAGTTTAATTCTAGATTTATGAAAGTGTATAAAAGCTGATCATTTTAAGCAACCTTGGCAGTGGTAAATTGATTGTCTCATCTCTATAACTGATACATTCTGCTGGAGAGCATTTTTTTTAAAAACAACAGGCTTAATGGTTGGATCACCAGATTAAAATGGCAGAAAGAAAGCCTAAAAAAGAAAATAAATGCAGCCACTACATCTAATAATTATATTAAATGTTTGCCTTTGGGTTTATTACCACTCTAAAAAATATATGGGTATGTGACTTTAAGACTTTTGTAGTTATATAGCAGTTAGTTTGTAACCAAAGTATTTTCTAAATATAAGCTTATTACACAATTTATAACAAATTCATCACGTTATAAAAGATTAATATTGGTTTCCAGTTTCTAAACACTTTATAAATTAAAAGCCCCACAGAAAAGGAAGCAAATGTCCTTGCAACCAGTGGGATAAACTTCATACAAAGCAAATAATACAATTCAGATAGTTTACTCCAAATTGTAAACATATGTTTCCTAATCCTTTCATTTCCCTAAAGACTGAAACATATCAAGCATGAAACAATAGAGATGAAATCTGATTGAAAAGCCTCTCTGCTGAGCACAATTACTTAATATGCAGAAAAAGATTACAACAAATCAAACCTCTTTGTTTATTTACATATATATATATATATATATATATACTGTATATACATATATACTGTATATGTTTTTTTTTTATTTTTAATTAAAAAAAAGAACAACAACTTTTTATTAATATTTCAAATCTCTATTAATTTTCCAATTGCATTTACATCCAAACATTTACCCATACATAAAAAATAACATAAATAACATGCTATACATTTATCCAATTCCTAGATTGTGTTATTTAACCTTGTACCATTTATTTTAGATATATTTTAACACGATGTGAATTTTGCTCCTCCTACCCGAAATAGCCCGAATTTAATATGTTAAAGGTGGTTGCCTCCGAGGCTAGTATTAGCTCTTGAGTAGAGTTGAGCGGACACCTGGATGTTCGGGTTCTGTGGGTTCAGCCGAACTTCGCGAAAAAGTTCGAGTTCGGCCCCGAACTTGACCCCGAACCCCATTGAAGTCAATGGTGACCCGAACTTTTGGGCACTAAAAAAGTCCTGGAAAGGAAGCAAAAATGGGGGTAAGAGTAGGACAAGTGCCCTGCAAACAAATGTGGATAGGGAAATAACTTAAAAGCACATAAAAAAAAAAAAAAATGGAGGAGGAGGTGGATGAGGAGTAGGAGGTTGAGGAGGCGGTGACCATGGCGGTGGAGGAAGAGGAGGTAGCCAACATTGTTTTTGTTGGTTTGTTTGTTTTTTCTAATTGGGGTAGCCCCCAAAATATTGAGACATATTAAAAAAAAAAAAAAAAACACTATCTGCAGACAAATCCAGAGATGCTCTAGCACGGGTTCACTTTTTCCATATAAAATGTACCATGGTTTATTTTTCATGTTTCTCCTGCTACAAATTCCAATAAAGACTTATGTTCTATAAAAAAAAAAAAAAAGAATAAGTTCACTTACCGGTATAAATGTCTATTCTGCACAAGGTACAGAGAAGTCTTGCGGGATCCATGCCTGGTTCATTTTAATAAACGTTAGCTTGTCCACGTTGGCTGTGGACAGGCGGCAGCGCTTGTCTGTGATAACGCCCCCCTGCCTTGCTAAACACACGTTCAGACAATACACTGGCTGCAGGGCAGGCCAGCACCTCCAAGCCATAAAGGGCAAGCTCAGGCCATGTGCCCAATTTGGAGACCCAGAAGTTGAATGGGGCAGACCCATCAGTCAGTACGTGTAGGAGTGTGCGCACATACTGATCCACCATGTTGCTGAAATGCTGCCTTCTGTTAAGACATTGCCTATCAGCTGGTGGTGCTGTTTGTTGCGGCATGCTGCTGACATAGCTTTTCCACATTTCGGCCATGCTAACCCTGCCTTCTCAGGTGCTGGCGGTGCCACAGCTGCATTGGCGACCTCTTCCTCCTCCTGTGCCTTCGCCTTGTGCTTCCACTGAGCCCCCGGTGTCATTTGGAAATGCCCTCAGCAGCGCGTCTACCAGCGTGCGCTTGTAATCGCGCATCTTCCGATCACGCTCCAGTGAGGGAATTAAGGACGGCACATTTTCCTTGTAACGGGGATCCAGCAGGGTGGCCACCCAGTAATCAGCACAAGTTACAATGTGGGCAACTTGGCTGTCATTGCGCAGGCACTGCAGCATGTAGTCGCTCATGTGTGCCAGGCTGCCCAGAGGCAAAGACAAGCTGTCCTCTGTGGTAGGTGTATAATCTGTGTCCTCCGTATCCCCCCAGCCATGCTCCAGTAATGCCCACGAGCTGCGTTGGGTGCCACCCTGCTGTGAACACGGTTCCTCCTCCTCCTCATCATCATCATTCTTGTCCTCCTCATCCTCCAGAACTGTGCCCTGGCTTGAAATATTTTTACCTGGCCTATGCTGGTGCAGGAACCCGCCCTTCAAGCCACTTGTGAATGACTAGCCTGATAAACGTGGAAAGGACCCCTCTTCCTCCTCCTCTTCCTCCTGTGCCACATCCTCTTCCATCATCGACTGAAGTGTATTTTCAAAGAGACATAGGAGTGGGATAGTAACACTGAGAACAGCGTCATCAGCACTGGCCATGTTGGTGGAGTACTCGAAACACCGCAATATGGTACACAGGTCTCGCATGGAGGCCCACTCTTTGGTGGTGAAGTGGTGCTGTTCCGCAGAGCGACTGACCCATGCGTGCTGCAGCTGAAACTCCACTATTGCCTGCTGCTGCTCGCACAGTCTCTTCAGAATGTGCAAGGTGGAGTTCCACCTTGTGGGCACGTCGCATAAGAGGCAGTGAGCGGGAAGGCCGAAGTTCCGCTGCAGCGCAGACAGGCGAGCAGCAGCAGGGTAAGAACGCCGAAAGTGCGCACAGACGGCCCGCACTTTCTGCAGCAGCTCTGACATATCCCCGTAGTTTTTTAGAAATTTCTGCACCACCAAATTCAGCACATGCGCCAGGCAAGGGATGTGCGTAAAACCGGCTAGGCCCAGAGCTGCTACAAGATTTTGCCCATTATCGCACACCACCAGGCCGGACTTGAGGCTCAGTGGCAATAACCACTTATTGGTCTGTTGTTCAATGCCCATCCACAGCTCTTGCGCAGTGTGAGCTTTATCCCCCAAACATATCAGTTTTAAAACAGCCTGCTGTCATTTCCCCCTGGATGTGCTGAAGTTGGTGGTGAAGGTGTTACACTGACCGGATGAGGAGGTGGTAGAGGAGGAGGAAGCGGAGTAGGAGGAGGAGGCAACAGGAGGCAAAGAGAAATGCCCTGCAATCCTCGGTGGCGGAAGGACATGCGGCAAACTGCTATCTGCCTCAGGCCCACCCGCCACTACATTTGCCCAGTGTGCAGTTAGCGAGATATAGCGTCCCTGCCCGTGCTTACTGGTCCACGTATCAGTGGTTATGTGGACCTTGCCACAGGTGGCATTGCACAGTGCACACTTGATCGTGTCCCCGAATTGTTTGTGCAGGGAAGGGATGGCTTGCCTGGAGAAGAAGTGGCGGCTGGGAACCAAGTACTGTGGGACAGCCACTGCCATCAGGTTTTTAAAACTGTCCATGTCCACCAGACGGAATGACAGCATTTCAAAGGCCAGGAATTTTGAAATGCTGGCATTCAGAGCCAGGGATCGAGAGTGGGTAGGGGTGTACTTCCTCTTTCTCTCCAGTGTTTGGGAGATGAAGGGCTGTAAGCTTCCATGGGACCATGTGGAAATATTTGGGGATGATGGCGGACATGGTGGCGTTGCTGTCACATCATCTGTTTGCTGGGTGGCAGGTGACACTGGCACTGTAGAGGTGGAGGAAGAGGCCAAGGCAGCAGCAGAAGAGGAAGCAGGAGGAGGTCGAGACCTTTCTTGGATTTTGAGGTGCTTATTCCACTGCAGCTCATGCTTTGCATGTAGATGCCTGGTCATGCAGGTTGTGCTCAGGTTTAGAACATTTAAGCCTCGCTTCAAGCTCTGAATGCACAGCGTGCAAACCACTCGAGTCTTGTCGTCAGCACATTGTCTGAAGAACTGCCCCGCCAGGGAATTCCTTTGAGCTGCCTTTGGTGTGCTAGGTCCCTGGGTGCGGTGGGTAGTAGCAGGCGTACTGTCTAGGGGACGGTCGCTCCACTTTTGCAACCTGCTTCCTCTTTTGCTGTGCAGGTGCCTCTGTGCGACCACCACCTCTTCCTCCAAACTGCACATGTCACTCGCATGACCTTAATTCCATGTGGGGTCTAGGACCTCATCATCCTCCACATAATCTTCCACCCACTCTTCACCACTGCCCTCCTTGTCAGTCTGCACACTGTAGAAAGCCACAGCAGTTGGCACCTGTGTTTCGTCATCATCAGAGAAGTGCCATGGTTGTGTTTCCATGTCCTCATCCTGAAACAGAAGTGGTTGGGCATCGGTGCACTCAATGTCTTCCACTTCTGGGGCAGGGCTATGTGGATGGCCCACGGAAAGCACACCAGCAGAGTCATCAAAAAGCATAAGAGACTGCTGCATGACTTGGGGCTCAGACTGCTTGGTTGATTTACAAGGGGCTGAGGACAGATGGCCATGGGGTTCAGGTGCCAATGTGAAGGAATTGGAGGCATTGTCAGCCACCCAATCTACTATCGCCTGTACTTGTTCTGGGCTCACCATTCGTTCAGCGGCATTCGGGCCTACCATATAACGTTGAAGGTTCTGTCGTCTACTCGCACCTGAGGAAGGTGTTTCACTTGTGCGTGTAGCTGGCACAGATCGACCACGTCCTCTCCTTGCAACAGGAGCTTCACCAACACCATTAACAGCAGCTGCACCAGCAGTACCTTGACCACGACCATGTCCCTTATTTGATGCTCTCCTCATTCTGGACGCAAATGTACTATTTAGCACAAATTTATATTATTTTTTAAACCGGCAATGTAGACAGACTTTTTAATTTTGTGCAAGAAATGCACAGCAAGGTGCAAATGTACTATGTAGCACTATTTTTTTTTTTTAAACCAGCAATGTCGATGCACTTTTTAATTTTGTGCAAGAAATGCACAGCAAGGTGCAAATGTAATATGTAGCACTATTTATTATTCTTTTTTTTTTAAACCAGCAATGTCGACCCACTCCGTCTCCACTCAAACTATGTGAATTTTGCTCCTCCTACCCCTACCCAAAATAGCCCGAATTTAATATGTTTAAGGTGGTTGCCTCCGAGGCTAGTATTAGCTCTCGAGTAGAGTTGAGCGGACACCACGTTGTTCGGGTTCGGCCGAACTTCGCGAAAAAGTTTGAGTTCGGCCCCGAACTTGACCCCAAACCCCATTGAAGTCAATGGTGACCCGAAATATTTGGGCACTAAAATGGCTCTAAAAAAGTCCTGGAAAGGGCTAGAAGGCTGCAAAAGGAAGCAAACTGGGGGTTAGAGTAGGACAAGTGCCCTGCAAACAAATGTGGATAGGGAAATAACTTAAAATCCCATACGAAAATAAAAAATGGAGGAAGAGGTGGATGAGGAGTAGGAGGTTGAGGAGACGGTGACCGTGGCAGTGTAGGTGGAAGTGGCGGTGGAGGAGGAGGAGGTAGCCAACACTGTTTTTTGTTTGTTTGTGGTTTTTTTTCTAATTGGGGTAGCCCCAAAATATTGAGACATATTAAAAAAAAAAAAAATCACTATCTGCAGACAAACCCAGAGATGTTCACTTTTTCCATATAAAATGTACCATGGTTTATTTTTCATGTTTCTCCTGTTACAAATTCCAATAAAGACTTATGTTCTATAAAAAAAAAAGAATAAGTTCACTTACGCATACCAATCGCTGTGTGAGGCAGGTATAAATGTCTATTCTGCACAAGGTACAGACAAGTTTTGCGAGATCCATGCCTGGTTCATTTTAATAAATGTTACCTTGTCCACGTTGGCTGTGGACAGGTGGCTGCGCTTGTCTGTGATAATGCCCCCTGCCTTGCTAAACACACGTTCAGACAATACACTGGCTGCAGGGCAGGCCAGCATCTCCAAGGCATAAAGGGCAAGCTCAGGCCATGTGCCCAATTTGGAGACCCAGAAGTTGAATGGGGCAGACCCATCAGTCAGTACGTGTAGGAGTGTGCGCACATACTGTTCCACCATGTTGCTGAAATGCTGCCTTCTGCTAAGACGTTGCCTATTAGCTGGTGGTGCTGTTTGTTGCGGCATGTTGCTGACAAAGCTTTTCCACATTTCGGCCATGCTAACCCAGCCTTCTGAGGTGCTGGTGGTGCCACAGCTGCATTGGCGACCTCTTCCTCCTCCTCTGCCTTCGCCTTGTGCTTCCACTGAGCCCCCGGTGTCATTTGGAAATGCCCTCAGCAGCGCGTCTACCAGCGTGCGCTGGTAGTCGCGCATCTTCCAATCACGCTCCAGTGAGGGAATTAAGGACGGCACTTTGTCCTTGTAAGGGGGATCCAGCAGGTTGGCCACCCAGTAATCAGCACAAGTTACAATGTGGGCAACTCGGCTGTCGTTGCGCAGGCACTGCAGCATGTAGTCGCTCATGTGTGCCAGACTGCCCAGAGGCAAAGACAAGCTGTCCTCTGTGGGAGGTGTATAATCTGTGTCCTCCGTATCCCCCAGCCATGCTCCAGTGATGCCCATGAGCTGCGTTGGGTGCCACCCTGCTGTGAACTCGGTTCCTCCCCCTCATCATCATCCTCGTCCTCCTCATCCTCCAGAACTGTGCCCTGGCTTGAAATATTTTAACCTGGCCTATGCTGGTGCAGGAACCCACCCTTCGAGCCACTTGTGAATGACTGGCCTGATAACCGTGTGGTTGGGCATCGGTGCACTCAATGTCTTCCACTTGTGGGGCAGGGCTATGTGGATGCCCCACGGAAAGCACACCAGCAGAGTCACAGCAAGTTGCAAATGTACTATGTAGCACTATTTTTTTTTTTAAACCAGCAATGCCGACGCACTTTTTAATTTTGTGCAAGAAATGCACAGCAAGGTGCACATGTACTATGTAGCACTATTTATTTTTTTTTTAAACCAGCAATGTCGACGCACTTTTTAATTTTGTGCAAGAAATGTACAGCAAAGTGCAAATGTACTATGTAGCACTTTTTTTTTTTTAAACCAGCAGTGTCGACGCACTTTTTAATTTTGTGCAAGAAATGTACAGCAAAGTGCAAATGTACTATGTAGCACTATTTTTTTTTTTAAACCAGCAATGTCGACGCACTTTTTAATTTTGTGCAACAGAAGCAAAGTGGTGCAAATGTACTATGTAGCACTATTTATTATTCTTTTTTTTGTAGACGCACTTTTTAATTTTGTGCAAGAAATGCACCTCTGGCCGCAAATGTAGTATTTCGAATATTTTTTTTTTAAACCAGCAATGTAGACGCACTTTTTAATTTTTTACAAGAAATGCGCCGCTGGCCGCAAATGTTGTATATAGAATATATTTTTTTTTAAACCAGCAATGTAGACGCACTTTTTCTTTTTGTGCAAGAAATGCACCGCTGGCTGCAAATGTAGTATTTAGAATATTTTTTTTTTAAACCAGCAATGTAGAAGCACTTTTTATTTTTTGTGCAAGAAATACACCGCTGGCTGCAAATGTAGTATTTAGAATTTTTTTTAAAACCAGCAATGTAGACACATTTTTGAATTTTGTGCAAGAAATGCTCAGCTGGCCGCAAATGTAATATTTTGCACAAAAAAAAATGTAATTTGTCTAACTGCAATGCAAAAGCAATATTTAAATATGCCAAAATGTTGCCAACTGAACTAACAGAACACGATTAAAGTAGTGTCCCTGACACACAAGCAGTTGCAAGTGCACTGCACTTGCAAAAATGGCTGCAAACGCCCACCTAACAAACAGAAAAATTGCTTAGGTTTTATATGAGGCACTTTGCTTAGCAAACAAAATGTACTCTAGCAAACAAAAATCTCCTCTAGCACCCACCCACCAATAAATCACTGTTTTTAACAGATTTTCTAAAGCTAATCTGTCCCTCACAGCAGCAGCATCCTCTCCCTACACTAGTATGATATGATTTTCTAAAGCTAATCTGTCCCTCACAGCAGCAGCAGCATCCTCTCCCTACACTAGTATGAGATGATTTTCTAAAGCTAATCTGTCTCTCATAGCAGCAGCATTCTCTCCCTGCACTAGTATGAGATGATGTGACATGCAGCACTACGTGACTCCAGCTTATATAGAAGCTGGGTCACATGATGCGCTAACCAATCACAACCATGCCATTAGTAGGCATGGCTGTGATGGCTTCTAAGGGCAAACGAGTGAAACACTTGTTGATTGGCTGCCCTGCATCTATTCAACAGGCGCAAAAAAAATACCCGAAGCCATTTTTTTTCTTAAATGTCCGGGTTCGGGTTCGGGGCACGGACACCCTAAAGTCCGGTGCGAACCTGAACTTTACAGTTTGGGTTTGCTCAACTCTACTCTCAAGCCAATCACCAAGGGGTATATTGAAAACCAGTGTAAACATTTTTATTTTATACTGAGAGAACAAAAAACACCCCCAGGGGCGTGTCCTGGCCGCGTGAGGAGATGGCCACCTGATAGCTGAGCTCTGCCACTCCAATCTCTTGCCTAGCGTTTCCAGCCTAGCTGCAGCAATCATTTACCCCCTGGTGAAGAGGGGAACCCGCCAGAACCCGACCGGACTATGCCCAAAAAAGAAAAACAGGCTCAAGGGTCACGCAAGCTCCTAGACTTCTACATGAGGCCTGCTCAAAGTAATGGCGCCGCACAGCAGAGCGGGGAAGGAGGGGGGCGGACGGAGCATACGGCTTCTACACATGAGAGTGCCGCTGCAGAGATGGACAACACACCAGCTCTTGCAAAACAACAATCCCCTGCTTCAGGAGACAGAGGTAAGAGACTAGCAGAGTTTCCACTACAATCTCCTGACAAACAGCCACCTAACAAGAAACAGCATGGTGCTGAGACTTGCAGTCCCACAACAGGAGACATGTCCATTCCCCCACTAGCAGCCTTCCCCACATCTGACAACCCTGCCTCGGAGCAGGCAATTAAAGCCATGCTGCTAGCATTACAAGCGGACCTACACAGGGACTTTAAAACTTCCATTGTTCAACTACAGGAGGAAGTAACCTCCCTAACAGACCGCACAACTCACATAGAGCAACACTTAGAGGAAGCCACTAAAGCCCACAACAGGATGGTTGATATACAAGATGACCATGCGACCATAATACAAATGCTTCGCTTAAAGGTCGCTGATTTAGAGGACCGGTCACGTAGACAAAATATAAAAATTAGAGGGGTATCAGAGTCCCTAGCTGCCTCAGAAATCATCCCATATCTACAGCAGCTCTTTTGGAAGCTCATACCCTCTTACTACCAAGGATCTACTCATAGACCAGGCACACAGGATCCTCAAGCCGCAACACCTGCCTGCCTCAGTCCCCAGAGACATTCTTGCGAAGCTACACTATTTCCATGTGAAGGAAAATATCATAAGTACAGCGAGATCACTACGCTCTCTACCAGAGCCTTTCAACAAAATACTGCTGTTCAATGACATTTCTCCTGCCACTTCCCAAGCACGCAAGACTTTCTCTCAAGTTACAGAAATCCTGCTGGAACATAAGATCCCCTATAAGTGGGGATACCCCACCAAGTTACTAATAACCCATAACAACCAGCAGGTCTCGGTCCTCACTTCAAAGGAGGGCATTAAGCTTCTAAATAATTGGGGCATCAGCACCCAGGAACCACCGCCGACTCCGAACAGGGATCCACATCCGAGAATGCATAACCCCTGGGCATCCAGATCTAACACATAATAGTCTGAACGTCGGGCCCCCCCAACTCCTCCACAGGAGAAGGGTACCTAAAGGCTGGACATATACTTATGCTTCGGAAGAAGCAGAGTAGTGAATGAGTCATGCTAGACACTAGTCACACCCCTCAGGAAATTAGTGTGCTAAGCACACTGTCCTACATTACAGTTTAAAGTTGCAACTCTGCTTACTAACTTCTATTGGTATTTGTTAAAAACCTTTCTTTGTTATTTTTTTTTTGATCTATCTGATCTAATGTTGGTGCTACTCATTGAACAGTGAGATTCTCATTACAATATATTGAGGGTTCCACACTTGCGCGGTTGCTACAAGCCCCGCGCAACTGTGAAGCCCCACCATACAAGTGACTGTCTCTTGATATTGCAATATACTTTCATGGGACGGTAGAAGGAGTAGACCCTAAGTAACGCTAGGAGACTAATATCCCCGCTTTCCTCTCACTGTGATATGTCCCTTACAATTGTATCCCTGAACGCGAAGGGACTAAACAGTCCCTTTAAACGTTCGCTAGTATGGCTTGAAGCCAAATCGCAGAAAGTGGATGTCCTGTGTGTCCAGGAGACACATTTTACTGAAATCAACCCCCCCAAATGCTCACATAGGCTATTTCCAATCTGCTTCCACGCACAATCGGATCAAAAGAAGAGAAGAGTAATGATAGCGATCAGCTCTTCCGTGGCTTTCAAACTTACCCATATAGATCAAGACCCAGCTTGTACATAAATAATACTATCTGCCTTCTTCAACAACCAACCATTAGTGATTGCAAACATATATTCCCCTAACACCCACCAAAAGCATTTTTATAAAACAGTCTTACAGAAACTCCAATACTTCCCTAAGGATCAACTCATTATTTGTGGAGATTTCAATGAGGTTATTGACCCCCTCTTGGACTCCTCCAACAAAAAACGAAGACAATCCACAGCTCTCTCATCCCTAGTCTCTAGAGAGGACCTCTATGATCCCTGGAGATGTCTACATGGCGCCGAGAGGGACTACTCCTTTTACTCGACCTCACAAAGATCCTATTCCAGGATCGACCTCTTTCTGACCTCCAAATCACTCCTTCAAAAAGTTACATATTAAACTATTGGCAGTATTACATGGTCTGACCATGCCCCCGTAATGATAGCCCTTCTGCTAAACTCCCAAACCCCCAAATTTAATTCATGGCGTTTAAATCCCACTCTCCTCTGTGCCATGGAGAGTCAGGAACGGGTGAAATCTGAAATTCGCTTATTTTTTGAGGCCAACGCAGGATCAGTGTCCAGTCCCGTCACAATGTGGAATGCACACAAGGCAACACTAAGAGGGATCGTCATAAAATTGAGTGCCCAGGAGAAAAAAAGGAAATATGACCCTAGATAACCTCCTTAAGCAAATTAGCAACTTAGAATCCTTAAATAAAAGGAACCCCAAGGACTCCATAGCTACAGAACTAAACAAATTGCGAAATGAACTTAGCTCCCTCTTTCACAAAAGTCACGATTACTATATCAGGCGCCTACGTCTCTCCTGGTATTCCCAGGGGAATAGACCGGGTAAATTCCTAGCACAACAGTACAAACGGAGGGCTGCGCAAAACAGAATTGAATTCCTGATAGATGACCAAGGTCGTAAATTAATAAACCCTAAAGACATAGCAGACTGCTTCAGCTCTTTTTACTCAAAACTATATAACCTAGCGCAAGATCAGCAAGAACCCAAACCCACTTCACAGCGAATAAGCGAGTTCCTAGACCCACTACACCTCCCCTCCATTTCTGCAACTCAGCTAGAGTCCCTATCGGCACCCTTCACACAAAATGAAATCTTACGCACCATAAAAAACCTCCCCATGCACAAGGCCCCAGGCCCTGACGGATTTGGTAATGAATATTATAAAACCTTCTCTGATCAATTGACCCCACATCTATGCGACACTTTCAATTCCTTCCTAGAAACAGGACAGATCCCCTTGGAATCACTAGAAGCAACCATAACAACCATACACAAAACCGGTAAAGCCCCCCAAGGCCCAGCCAATTATCGACCAATTTCATTATTGAACACAGACCTTAACATTCATACCAAACTATTAGCCACACGTCTAGCCAATCACATCCCTAATCTCATCCACCCTGACCAGGTGGGCTTCGTACCACACAGACAAGCATCTGATGCCACCCGCAGATTTATAGACATCATTGGGTGGGCCGAGCACTGTCGAACGCCTTCTCTGCTAATATCATTAGATGCGGAGAAGGCGTTCGACAGGGTTAATTGGCTATACCTAACCCTGGTCCTACGCAAATTTGGGATTCAAGGTCCCTTCCTGAAACGCTATATTAGGTTTGTATTCCACCCCTAAAGCCAGGGTTTTAACCTCAAGATTATTATCATCACCCTTCCCCATCACCAATGGGACGAGGCAGGGTTGCCCCCTATCTCCCCTGATATTTGCTCTGACCATCGAACCCCTTGCCCAAGCCATCCGCGAAAACACATCCATACAAGGCCTGAAGATTGGAGGGAACCAACAAAAAATAGGCCTATATGCGGATGACATAATCATCTGCGTAACGGAACCAACTAGCTCCCTACCCCCCCTCTGTGATCTACTATACTCATTTGGACAGATATCTATGTACAAAGTAAACCATTCTAAATCATCCATGTTAGGGATTGCCCTATCACCCCAACTCAAAACCTCCATCTCTAACACCTCCCCATTCTCCTGGGCAACAAACACTTCAATGTCATACCTAGGCATTCAGTTGACCTCCCCACTGGACATGATCCTGCACACTAACCTATCTTATTTACAGCAGAAACTACAAGACATCTCCAAAAACCTCCTCAGCACATCTGCATCTTGGACGGGCAGAATAGCCCTCTCCAAGATGTTTCTGTTACCCCATGTGCTATATTTCTTTAGGACATTGCCAATACCGGTACTACAAATGGACATTTCGAAACTACAAGCCACAATTAACAAATTTATATGGGCTGCTCGCAAACCCAGGATCAAAGCAGCCTTACTCAGCACCCCCAAGACCCACTTCGGCCCAGGAGTCCCGGACCTAAAAACTTACTACAGGGCTACCATCTTGGCCCAAACTAAAAGCCTCTGGAATGCCCCAGAATCACAGAGATGGGCGGAAATCGAGAAAGAAGTTTTCACGGACAACCCTCAACAACTCCTGACAGCGATATGGCTGGGGTACCATCCCCCCGCTCTTTCTTGCCCACTGTGAACGCAACAATTACAGTGTGGAAATCCGTGAGACAAATTGCTTCAAGTTTACACATGCAAGTGTTACACCACCTCCCTTTTTCTGCATTATCTCTGATTACGCCTGACTTGCCTATCCAGAGGTGGGTCTCGATGGGCATTGAATCCGTAGGTCACTTATTCAAACAACATCAACTCATGTCCTTCCACTGTCTCAAAGAACTTTATAACATCTCAAACAAGGACTTTTATGTGTTTCTGAGGATCCGACATTGCCTCTCCTCCATAAGTTTCTCGGAAGATATCATAACTAAGGAAATTGTCTCCTTCCTTAACTCTACCAACAAAAAAGTTCAGAGCATATCCCTACTATAAAACACCTTGATGAGACAAAAAGCTATGGATAAACCAGCACCCATCATGTTATGGGAAGAAAACCTGAAACAGAAATTCCCCATCTCAGATTGGCAACGAGCCATGCAGGCCCCATTGAGATTCTCGAGAAACATCTCAAAGAAGGGTATTGTACTACCCACGACCAAATAGGTATCGAAAAACAGAGTAGTTCCACAAAATATCATCCCTATACGAGACTTGAAAAAACAACCATCTCAATTCCTTCCTCTGTTAAAGGAATCAATACTATAGAAGGCTCTTTGAATACCTCCTCTCCGTTACAGCCTAGGAGTCTTTGTGTATTTTCAGGAACAAACTCTACAATATTTCAAGAAACTCTGTCACCTTCCTGTACTCAACTACAACAAACTTATTCACTGGATGCCTAAGTTACGGGTAGCTCTGGGTGGAGACCTATCCGTTCAGTCCGCATTAG
>BLSH010274646.1:202511-214234 GCA_018402905.1 Glandirana rugosa
CGGTTAGTGACTTATAACTAGTGTGGACTACGTGACTGCCGGATAGAGTAAAGAACTCCGAGATTGTTCTGTCTTTTCATGTTTATGGGGGGTTTACTGGGGAAAAACCTTTCATCTGTCAGGTTGCATAAATCATTCTCCGTACCGTTCAAAAAACTTCAACAGTAAAAAAGGTTGTTAAGAAACGTTTTACTTCTAAAAAAAAAAAGTCAAAAAAAAAGTGTTTTAACAGTATAATTGTCCAATAAAGAGTGTGGGTCGTATACGTATGGTGGTTAATGTGGGGTTTTGTGTAAGACGATAAGGAGGACTCATATTCCAAAAAGGGGTCATTTGGGGGGTATTTGTACTTTTCTGTCTTGTTAGAGCCTCAAGAAATGAGATAGGCCGTCAGTGCATCAGGTGTGATCAATATTCAGTGATTGGCAGCATAGCTTGTAGATTCTATAACTTTCACAAAGACCAAATAATATACACTAATTTGGGTTATTTTTACCAAAGATATATAGCAGTATAAATTTTGGCCAAAATGTATGAAGAAAAGTTGCTAATTTGCAAAATGTTATAACAGAAATAAAGAAAAATGCATTTTTTTACAAAATTTTCGGTATTTTTCCATTTATTGCGCAAAAAATAAACACCCCAATGGTGATTAAATACCACCAAAAGAAAGCTCTGTTTGTGGGAAAAAAAGGACAAACATTTCATATGGGTACAATGTTGCATGAGTGAGTAATTGTCATTCAAAATGTGAGAGTACTGAAAGCTGAAAATTGGTCTGCTTAGGAAGGGGGTTTAAGTGCCCAGTTGTCAAGTGGTTAAAGTGTCATGTGCAAACATGCACTATAAAGTGCCTCAGTGCCAAAGGTAAATTTGCATGATGAATCCCACCACGTGCAATTATTGTGCTTACCCCAAGCTGTTGATCTCTTGTTATAGGAGATCAAAGGGAGTCTATGTACATATTCTCCTAGATATACAGCGTGTTACCGGCATGGAGCCTGGAAACTTCCACGGTTATGTCCAGATATGCCTAATCCACTTTCTCCGATTAGGAATGTGGGGTATACCAAGAAAGAAAAAAGGCTCCCATAGGGTAATACCATAAAAAACATTTGCCTTTAATAAAAGTTTTGCACTTACAGTCATGTAGAGAAAATGAGCATGTCAGTCACAAAGCATCTTATCACGTTCCAAAATCACAAAGTTGCGGTGTATTGGGATGGAGCCATAACCCTTTTTTTTCAGTTTCACAGAGTATTATGAGCTTTGAGCGTGACACTTTCACTGTAGTATTGTGTTTATATCTCACTATCAGTGTTGCAGCTACCTGTATAATTTTTCAATTTTTATGGTGATACTTTAGAGATCAATATTATATCTCACGAGCGCAATATATTCCTAGTGTTGTTCAAAAGCTTTCAAAAGCTTTTCTTAAATCATTTGGCATGATGAGATTCACATGATAACAGTTCAGCATAAAGTGTAGTCGTTTCCTACATCCTTAGTCCCTAACTCCTGGCTTGTGGCTGCCCCAGCATACCTGCACAGGATGAAAGTCCATACTTGGTAGAGTCCACAATAGGTTTCTTAAAGGAGCACTGCAAGTCCCAGCAGTCTCCCCTAACATCAGGAATTCCCTATGTTACTGCCAATCTAGTGTGCAGCAGAGAACAGAAGCATATCTCTCAGGCTCAAAATTCCAGGTCCCTTGGGAGCTCCCTGAGGTGGACCTCCTGTTCCTTTTATAACACACAGAACCAGTGAGTTGGACCCAGCAAAGCCCGCCAGACAAAAAAAAAAAAACGGGAACATAATTAATCATACCCTTCCCAACTAGCGTTAACGTCTACCTGCGTACAAGTTTTTACCTCTCTATACCTCAGATATACACAAGATCCCTCTAGTAAATGTCTCAGAATGTAACAAACTTGGTTTACAAATATGTAATGTTTCCAGCTAACTTCAGAATGGGTTGGAAAAAAAGTGTAAGCTATCAACAGCTACAATCTGCATGTCAAAATTTCAGAGTAAAATAATTGCAATTGGAAAGTCAACCATTTTCTTTTAACCAATTCAGGTTTGTTTATTTTTAGCCTGTTTACTATGATTTACATATTATTCCTAGGGAATTAATTGAGACATATTTAAGTATGGCATTAATTACAACACAAATGGAGAGTTTACATTAGATAATTGTAAAATTAAAGGTATAAGATCTGTTTGGATGTAAAAAATACAACTCTGATTTGTTTGGGAGATGCAAGATATATCTGACACCTGTCCAATTATCTCAACATGTCCAGACTGAGTTGAAATTTAGCTTGATTAAAAGCCCCAGAGATGTCTCTTGAAAGTGTAATCTGAAAGGCACAAATTAAAAGACTAGCATAAAAGTGCAATCAAAAATGATTATTACTTAAGGATTCAAAGGAATGTATTACTTAGACATGCTATAGCACTGAAATCTCTACAATAACAAATTCTCCATCATATTCGTACAACATGAGTCTTTTCTATTACATCTTATAAATCTTTACTCAACTATGCAATAATGTTTCAATTACATGACAAATAAAAACGAGAAAGCTGAAACTCCACATATACACCAGGAACAATGGATTTACAAAGACATTGACATAGCTGGTGTAGACTAGTGGCAGAAAAAGGACCCCAGATGTCCTAATTGAAAGATCACAACCAGGGGGCGTGGCCGCTAGCGGGATAATGGCCTTATAAGGAGAGAGCTCCCGAAGTGACTAGCGGCTCTCACCCGCTACCGCGTCAGGAGAAATCTCAGACCACTTCCTGCATTACAGCTACAGCAGTGGGAACTCGAGGTGAGCAATGGGGAAACAAAAGTTGAAAGAGGGGCCCCGCAAACTCACTGAGTTCTTCACTCTGGCGGGCACCTCCTCTCCTCAAGATGTCGTCAGCTTCAGCAGCCTCCAGACAGCACTGCACACATCACAGCAGGGCAGGCAACAGCACTCCCAGTGAGACAGAAATCACCCTTAGCTGGGCTATAACAGCCCCTCTCCCAGGGACTCTGGGAAAAAAAGAGCAGACAGAGGAGGGCAACTAAAAAGCCCACAGGACAGTGAGCACGTGAGAGATTCTTTCTCTCACAATACCACCAGAGAACTCACTGATCATTTGGATGTCTTCCAAACCACAGATCTCTCTCACACTGCAGCAACTATGAAAGACATATTATCGTCTCTCAGAGGATCATTGCACAGAGACATGATCTCATTTATGTCCCAAATGAAAGGTAAAGTATCTGCTTTGGGGGACAAGGTGGACCATGTGGAACTAAAAATGGGGGAATTCACAAATGCCCACAAAGAGCTAGTGGATTCCCACAATTATGTTTATGAAGAATTAAGCACAATGAAATTAAAAATGGCCGACCTCAAAGACAGGTCGCTCAGAAATAACATAAAATTTTGTGGGTTATCGGAAACTGTTCTTAACTCCGACCTAAGGCATTATGTGAAACAAATGATTGTTACCTTATTACCCAATATACCAGAAAGGGAAATACTGGTGGAAAGAGTCCACAGGCTCCCAAAGCCCCAATTTCTTCCAGATACTGTTCCAAGAGACGTTATAGCTATAATACATTCCTATCATGTCAAGGATGAATTAATGCAGTTTGCAAGAAAGAACTCCCCTTTACCTGGTCCGTACAGTGACATAGCTCTGTACGCAGCACACTCTACTGGCACGGAAAAAATGAATGTCTTTAACAAAGCTCTTACGCAATCATAACATCACTTACAAGTGGGGCTTCCCCGCTAAGATTTTGATAACTAAAGATAAACACATGATTACTGTCTGCTCTGAGGAAGTACTACAACTGGTCAGAAAATGGGGAATACTTCCTCCCAGGATGGTCCTCCATCCTCCAAGTCATCCCCTAACAGGGTCTCCCAGGAGTGGGAACAAGCACTTGGCTGAATATCAATACCACTGCAATGACTTTATATGACGTGCCTTTACAAGAGTATTTCTCTGCTATTTTTCTAGGCAGGGTGATGCCAGATGTGTCACTTTTTGGGTCTTACCCCCCAACTATGATGAAGTGGCTTTTGGCACACAATGCTATTTTTTAGTTCTTGTTCTTGTGTAAGTTGTTTGACTGTTTTTCTTTGTTTGTTCACCTTCTTCATGCACCAGTATTCAGCAAGACTAAGTTCCACACTTCCAACAAAAGCAACAATTATCTCATAACTTCCACCCATTCGGAACCTTCATACCCATCTTAACTGTGAGTTCTAATTACACATTTATTTGCTTGAATGCCAATTACATTATTTCACCACTAGATGGCTCCAATGTTAGTCATCTATCATATGACATACCATGGGCCTGAAAATAATTTCTATAAGCGCACATGGCCCTAACAGCCCATTCAAAAGAAAGCTCCTATGGGACGAAGCCAAAAAACTGCACACAGATGTGCTCTGTGTGCAAGAAACTCATTTTCAATCCCTAAAAACCCCAAAATGCTCCCATAAATTATTCCCATACATATTCACCGCAAAAGCTGTAGTCAAGAAGAACAGTGTACTAGTGGAGATCAAAAATTTGGTGGCATTCCAGCTGCACTCACAAGTAACTGACCCTCATGGCAGATTCCTAATATTAGTGTGCAATATCAATAATGTAAATTACCAGTTGGTAAATCTATATGCTCCAAATACAGGCCAACTAAAATTCCTCAAATCCTTAATGAAAAAAGTGCAAGCTGTTAAACGTAGACTCCTGGTGACATGTGGGGACTTTAATTCCATTATTGACAAATGTTTGGAGACTTCCCATAAAAAATCTCCTCACAGATGCACCCTCTCTACCTTCATACAGGAATCCAACTTTTATGATCCCTGGAGGTGTCTCCGTGCATCAGAAAAGGATTTTACATACTACTCCACCCCCAACCAATCGTACTCTTGAATTGATTTTTTCTTGACAGACCTAACCAAACTCCACCAAATCTCTAATGTAGAGATTCTAACTAAAACTTGGTCAGAACACACACCAATCTCAATAACTATCCAAGAGAAGCAAGGGACCCCTCCGGTGTTCCTTTGACGCAACAACACTTCCCTGTACATGTCATCTAAGCATAAGCTACGCCTTCAGGAGCAAATGCTTGAATTTTTTGTCTAAACTCCTCCTCTGAAGTGGACGATTTTACTCTATGGTGTTCACACAAGGATTATTGTAGAGGTTTACTGCTTCAATTGTCCTCAAGGGAAAGAAGCGGAGGTTGCAAGCCCTGTCAGCTATTTTAGGCAAAATTAAATCTTTAGAAGCACGCCACGAGTAGAACTTTTCCCCTCAAATTTTAATCGAACTACAAAAATATAGGTTAGACCTCAGACAACACCTGTTTTACTACAACATGAAAAATCTTTAAAAATGTTTAAGGCCACGTATTATGCCCAGGGAAATAAAGCTGGTCATCTACTAGCTAATTACCTACATTCAAGGCAAGCTAAAACCAAACTATCTTCCCTGCAGCACCTTAATACTGGCTCTAAAGTCTTCCACCCTAAGGAGATAGCCGACTCCTTTAAAACGTGTCATACCTTTATAATCTAAAGGATGACCCAAAGACCACTTAACCTACTAATGCTAAAATATCAGATTTTTTGGCTGGTATACACTAACCCTCAGTGACCCCTGACCAACTTAATTCCTTAAATCTACCAATCTCTGACGATGAGATTCTTGTGGCTATTAGAAATATGCCTAAAAGGAAATCTCCAGGCGCAGACGGCTTCTCAGCCGAATACTACCAAACATTCTCTAATATACTCACCCCATATTTAAACAAAATTTTCAACAGGGCAGCGACCTCGGCTTCCTTTCCCCCTGAAATGCTAAAGGCAACAATTGTTACATTACCAAAACCAGGAAAGAATCCAGACCAACCTCAAAACTTTCGCCCTATTTCATTGTTAAACACCGATTTGAAATTATATGCGAAAATAATTGCCAATAGACTGTTAAATGTTTCTCCCTCACTAATTAACTCTGACCAGGTTGGTTTTGTAAAGTGTAGACAGGCAGCAGATAGTACATGGAGAGTAGCAGAGACACGCAATGCTCCCACAGTTTTTCTGGTGCTTGTGGGGGAAGTGGGGGAAGTGGGGGACGCAGAAAAAGCGTTTGACAGGGTCCATTTGGGATACCTTCTTGCCACTTTAACGACATTTGGGTTTCAGGGTCTAATTCACAAGGCAATTGCAGCATTGTACACTTCCCCCACCGCACAAGTCTACACTTCTAACGCATTATCAGATAATTTCTGAATAACAAATGGGACTCGTCAAAGGTGCCCTTTATCCTCCTTATATTTTTTTTAGTAAGGGAGCCCCTAGCGTCCCTCATAAGGTCCCACCCTCAATTACATGAATTACGGTAGCCAATCACCCTCATGCAATGGGATTATTCACAGATGATGTGATATTGACGCTTACATACACCCTAACCTCACTTACAGCAATAGAACCTGTCTTAAAGGGTTTAGTGACATATCTTATTATAAACGTAATATAACCAAATTGCCTGCTCTTCCAATGGGATTATCTAAAAGTGTTCTGAGGGCTGTAAAAGCTTGTTTCCCATATCAATAGGAAACTAGCAAATTAGTATACCTAGGCATTACTCTTACTGCCCCATCCTCTCAGACATATGAGACCCATCATAAGACTGTTGCAATCTATTACCAAAGAGTTTTCTCATATTGAAAAGTTTGAATTATCTTGGTTAGGTAGGATTGCTGCATACAAGATGCTTATTCTACCAAAGATATTATATTACTTTCGCACAGTACTCATCCAAGTTCCTAAAGTTTTTTCCGCACGATTGATGATTTACTAAAGAAATTTAAATGGAAGATAAATAAAGCCAGAGTCCCTTTCTCTGTATTGTTCAAGCATAAATCAGCAGGAGGGGTAGGGTTAACAATGCTTATCAAATATTATTATTCAGCACTCCTCGACTAGCTTAAATCCTGGTTTACCTCCCAGGACAAATATTGGGTGAACATTGAGAGGGCAGTGACACCCTCCTGTGATTTGCAATCTCTGTTATGTGCCAAATGGCTCTGCAACCCCATTTACACACAGGTACTACCTTCTGTTTCTGCTTCTTTCGAGGTCTTGGAATTTATAATCACTCATCTCAACTCTCGACACCCCACTAAGCAGATGGAAAGAGTCTATGAACATTTGATCCAATTGATTAATGTTACCCCGTGGATTCAAAAGGGTATTATGCCCTTCCAAGTTCTCATTCCACAAACAGTGGGGAAATATAATTATACTTACCTGCCAATACAGGCCTTCCACTGTAAACCCCCCTTCTACATCTATTACAGTTGATGCTAAATTATAGCAATATTTACTCCAACCAGGCCCAAACAAAGGTGGTTTCCCATGGTTCTATAAATATCTCCAATACTCTGTTCCCTTTAGTAAAACCGTCCATATGGTGGGCTGGGAGAGAGATCTCGGTAAAACCTTTTCTGATAAAGATTGGCAACAAGCACTGGCCAACAACATTAAGGTGACCCATTGCATAAATCATTGGGACAATGTTCTCAAGATCCTATACAGGAGTTATCTGACGCCGTACAAACTATCTTAATTTTATCCTGATGCCTCCCTTCTGTGTTGGCAGCAATACGGTTCAACTGGAAATTTGATGCATATACTGTGGGATTGCAGATCTCTTTGTGGTTTTTGGAACAAGGTTTTTTCCCTCATATTCCATACAATAACCTTACCAACCCCTCACCTAGCATTGCTGGGCTTAGCAATAGATCACTTCCCAGTACAATATAGAACTATAATTTCACATATCCTTATACCCGCAAGATTAACTATTACTAAAGCATGGAACACAACACAGGCATCTAATATTACAGAGGTGATTAGCAGAGTTAATACCCATTACCTATATGAAAAATTCTTAGCGATTAATAACCAGGGCCTTAAATCATTTTAAATGGGTACAATGGGACTATCTTGATAAAATCTCAGAATTATAACAAATTCCACAAAATAGATATGGTCTGCTGATTGTAAAAATTTAGGGAATTACTGGTGCTAGCTGTATTAGCTTCATTTGTTAAGTTTTCTTCTTTTTCTTTTATTTTTTGGAATGACACATACTCTGCTGTATTGAATTCTAATCTCTACCAGGAATATACTAGCATGATATGGGTTACTATAAGGTATCCAGGTATTTGGTCATGGCACACAGCATATAAGAGTATTACAATGAGCAAAACTTTTGTTAAGTGAATAATGCATGTATACGACGTGCCAGTGGTATTACTCATATGTTGTCTTGTTCATATTTATATGTCTCATATCTACATGTATCTTATCTACACGTGTCTCTCTATTGAGGTTTCAAGTCCTCTACCATTGTATTTTGTCTTTCATACTTACTGTTCAATAAAAAATATTTGAAAAAAAGATTACCACTATAGACATAAGATTATCACCTGATCTGGCCAGATTGGGGGCAAGCTAGGGACTAGACATTCAGCACACCCACCAAGCTAAAGCACCTGCAGGAAAAAAAAACACAATTCTGTCAACAAAAGTAACAAGGTTTCTAAATATATAGTCTACTAAACCAAATACATTCCATGTAGAGTGGGAAACTCAGATAACACATATTCACAGTACTCAAATTCATCTTAAAATACATTTCCAACCCAAACATTTTTTTGATATTTGGTAAAACAATGTATTTATAGAGCTGGTCGTGAATTATAATGCCTGTCAGATTTTCATATCAACAGCAAAGTTGATCTGCAATTTTGTGAAGTTCTATCACCATGTAATCTCCTCTACCTTGTTACTGCTCTGTTCCACAGGACTGGAAGGTACAGACATTGCTGGATTGCACCTGCTGATTTATACAGTAGGTACATGGCTAGCCCCCACCCAGCCTGTCGGTCAACCCTGCTATTTAGTGATACTCAGGAAAACCCTGTTTTTAATGGCCAATTCTGTGGCTCTGCATTCCCATTTCTCTGATTATCAACTATGGCTTGTATTGACTATGCATTTTCACTGTCCTTCTTGAATTTTGGCTTCATCCTGTTTCTGTATTTGCCTGTCAATGTCTACCATGCTCTGGTTCTAACCTTAGGTCAGTTGCCAGCTGTACACCCACTAGAAAAAGTCGACCAGTTCTTAAGTGGTGCGTTGGGGAAGATATGGTGGCATGTACTTAGACTCTGCACCTTGGACCTGTTTAGGGTTCACGTCTCCTTCTGTGTGCAAATAGCAGAACCCAATATCCATTATGGCTGGTGACAGATCTAGAGCTCTGTTAGAAACATTTCTAGAAGACTAGAAGTGAGGGAAAAATCTGCAACAGAGACACAGATAGAAGTAAAAGCTGATGAATGATGTAGTCTTTCCTTAATGTTCTAGGAAAAAATTTACTTGACATACCCTTTAAATCTATAATACACTTTGACATTTACATAATGCTTGCCACATTCACAAAATTTTTTATAGATTACTGTAAAGTATGTGGTCTTTGGACTGTTGTCAACAATAGGATATTTTTTTCTGAACACAAAAGCTTTAAAGTCTGCTTTCAGTGTTTGCAGCTAAATAAAAGGAATTCATGCTTGGAGCAATAGGATCTACTTCGATTGACTTATAAGTTAAAGTTATTTGTGAATGAAATACACTTGTATATTTAATACATTGTATATTGAATAACTGTTAGCAGCAGAACAACAGTGATACAGATTTTCCTCTTTTCTGTGCTCCTAAGGTAATACATGTAATTCATGCTTGCTACAGCTGCTTAGGATAGCAGCAATGTTTAGAAAAAGCACATTTAGGAATCTATTTTCCTTCTGCATAAATATTCCTTCACTGCATCAGTGACTTCATGTGGTTTTGGTAAGGAAGGATTTTTTTCCCGTGATATCATAATCTGATCATTTCTTTGTAGATTCAATGTGCTAAGCAAACATAAAGCTTGTAAGCCAACCCTGAAAGGCATTATTGACTGAAATAAACCACTTTTAGACCCACCAAAGTGTATTTGTGAACAACAAACATATTTCTTGACTTACCAGAAAAGTGTGTTTATAGTCTTAGCATTGCCTAAGACATACTGTACCTAACTTTTATAGGGCCCCATCATTAACAAAAGCGTAAGCAGATATTTGTTGAAATTTAAAAAATTGTGTCAGACTTTGGTGCCCTGTTGTAAGAGTCAAACACACAAATGCCAAAAGGGCAGTTTCATGTCTGTTCATGCCACAGACTGGAAAATACCATCTCAATGTCAGCTTAAAATAAATGCACTTCTCTGGATGGATAATTGTGTATGAAAACTTAGCAACTCAAATTATTTTTCTTTTGTGCAGCACTAAAACAACCATAACCTAGAAGAACTGGTTGTTTTGACAGTCTTATTTGACTTCTTCAGTTTCTATATTAGTCTGACTACTAAGAATATCTGTTGAAGCATAGTTTTTTGCTGGGTTATAACTAAAGCTTGGTATACACATTTAGCTTTTTTTTCATTCAGCCGGGGCTGAGCAAAAAAAAAAAAAAAAATAATGTATTCCCCCATCCACACAAGCGAGGTGGATTGAAGAATTATCCCCACTATGACATTGTATTCTGGTAAACAACTGGCTGCAGCTACTGATCAATGAAAGTTTACCAGTATGACAATTTGATAAAAGTCAATCTAATGATCATCTTTTGTCAGACAGGAGCCACACACACATCAAAATTCAGCCTGTCCCTGCTTAACTGGCTAATTTTGATCTGTCTGTACCCACCTTAACCCAGTTCTCACTCAATCAGCTTTAAGAACACATGAAAGGAACGTTTATGTGTTATTTTTAGCATTGGACCAGTTTCTTTCTTTCAATCTGTATCCTAATCAACAGGTATAAAGGGTGAATATGATATGGTGTAATGGGGAAAATAGACAAATAGCTTTCCTAAACCTATCAGATATGTTTTACATGTAAGGCATATTGTTCTTGAGTTGTGAGTTGATACAAGCTTTAATTTTGGATTTGTGTGAGGAAAAAAGGAGTTTTCAGGTGTTGTTATTTTTAAGCTTATTTTGAGAGAATCTGCTAGTTTAAATTTAGGTACATTGCTAGAAAATTGATATGGTCTAAAATATTTCAAGGGTAATAAAAAGCTTGAATTCTTACACCAATACTATGGCTCTTAGACTTAACAGCTCTATGATATAATGTACTGAGTATGCAAAACACCTATACGAGTATAAAAGGTACAATTGGCTAAGGAATCCAGAAATAGTCACTATTTATTTTCTTTTTGATTGTTAGGGCCCATACAAATGGGCATAACATATAGCGTATGCCTGTGCGAGGACCGTGTTTGCCCGCACAGGGATGTACAGGTGTTCAATGCATTTTTGTGCAGACAGTACCATTCATTTCTTTTTTTTTCATTGCAAAAATGTTTATTGTTTTAACAAGCAAGGTATACAGGTCATACCAGTCAGTAGGATATACATTTCACAAGCATATAGGTAGAACGTACATGTCAATCTCTACATATAAATCAGCAGTTATAATTGAGTCCATTGAATGGGAACAGATGAGTTGTCATGACCCATCATGGGAGTGAGAGTAAAGCAGCCCACTGTTGTGTTTAGCATGCAACTCTACATCT
>BLSH010274646.1:215411-229537 GCA_018402905.1 Glandirana rugosa
CACGTGGACTTGAACGTACCGACAGTTTAAAATTAGTCGTCGACACAGGTACGTCGGTGACACAAGGTTAACTTTACTTACCATGATGGGTTTTATGAGATGAAGAAAGTGTGTGAGGGGTAATTTTATGGGTGCTCGAAGAAATGTAACGATAGCTTGGAGTATTCTTGGAAGTATACCCGCCCTGCGTTTGGTTCTTAATCAGAACTCTAGGATAGGTCTGGGTTCCTATTTCCCCCATGATCAAATGGCTTAAAATTCGAGATAATAGAGCGACGGGTAGATCGTGCCTATTATCTGACCTTAACAGTACCCTGCCTCTTTCTGAAGGTGTGAAGTCAGGGTTTGAGGCGATCGGCGTTAATGGTCCGGGGCTGGAGGAAAGTGCCATAGTTTTATTCATTGCATGAAAGGCATCTAGGGTTGGCCCTATAGTGGGGTTCGATTTGATGTCGCCCGGGAGTTTTTGAAATTGTGTCCAGGGGAGAAATCGCAGGGGCAGGGGTGAGCTATTGTTTTCCAGCTGAACCCAGTCTTTCTCCGTCCCATGACAATTCCAGTCTATTATCCGTGCTAGATGGGCAGCGAGATAATAGAGCTTAAAATTCGGTAAACTAGTACCCCCTTTATCCTTGGGTCTGGATAGGATCTCAAGACTAATTCTTGGTTTGCGTCCCGCCCATATGAAGGTTCTTATGAGGTTCGATAGCAATGTAAAGAAGCTCGTGGGTATTTTAATGGGGAGTGTGTGAAAGAAGTAGAGTATTTTGGGTAGTACCATTCATTTCAATTGGAACACAGTGGCTGCATGGACACAGCTGCTGATTAAAATTTGACAGCCATGCAAGTTCAGGTGCACAGCCCCAAATGCAGACAGTGTGCATTTAGGGCCATGCACCCGCACTTGAACTGCTGTCAGATTGGCAGCATCTGCTGTGCCCCTGGAGCTGCTGCATCCTAATTGAAATGAATGGGATTATTTGCACAGGATGCACGAAACACCTGTGCATCCCATGGTGCCAGAAATGGCCCTCGCGCAGGTGTATGCTCATCCGAACTTAATTTAAAGGATCAAATAATATTTACTCTAAAATCTTCACTTCAATAATTCAATCATGTGAAAACCAAATTCCTGTTGGTTATGACCACTCAATACTGTGCAGATGCTTTACACATGATTGGATAATTAAAATTTTCATACAATTT
Source organism: Glandirana rugosa (assembly GCA_018402905.1). Taxonomy (NCBI): domain Eukaryota; kingdom Metazoa; phylum Chordata; class Amphibia; order Anura; family Ranidae; genus Glandirana; species Glandirana rugosa. The sequence continues at coordinate 216,618 of BLSH010274646.1, forward strand.
TTTTAATGAATATTTTCTTATTTTTAGTAAATCAGGACACTCTGTATCATAGTGACAGATTTGCAGGTGATTTATAAACTACCTTAAAAGTTAATCATGAACATAGGCAATTATGCTGTTTAGCCTAAATTTCATCAGCACAAAAGAGCATGGAAGAGGAATCAGCTATAACATGCTGAAGGAGGAACCAGCATCTATTTACTGATACACTGAGATAGTGATGATGCCAGTTGTACAGCCTCATTTCAATGGGATGTAGTAGGGTAAAGTTGGAGGTGAACATTATAAGTAGAGTTGATCGAACCTCTGGAAGTCCGGGTTCGGCAGGTTCGGCCGAACTTCCAGACAAAGTCCGGGTTCAGGACCCAAACCCCATTGAAATCAATGGGGACCCAAACTTTTAGGCACAAAAATTGCTGTAACAAAGTCCTGGCAAGTCCTAGAGGTCTGCAAAAGGAAGGAAAATGGGGGTAAGAAGTGCCCTACAAAGAAATGGGGATAGGGAAATAACTTAAAATAATTTTTAAGCTAAAATCACAAAAAAAATCAAAAATGGAGGTGGATGTGGAGTTGGAGGTTGAGGAGGTGGTGAAAGTGGCGGTGGAGGAGGAGGAGGTAGCCAACACTTTTTTTTTTAATTTTGTGCAAGAAATGCACCGCTGGCCGCAAATGTAGTTTTTGGAATTTTTTTTTGTTAAACCAGCAATATAGATGCACTTTTTAATTTTGTGCAAGAAACAATAATATGTCCCTTTAAGCAACAGCAGGAACCTCTCACTATAGAACTTGGAGATTATTTTAGATTCTAAAATCATCTCCAAGTTGTACAGGGAAAAGTTGCAGCTGTTGCTTTAAGGGAAAGATTATTGTTCTAAAATCATCTCCAAGTTGTATAGGCAAAGTTTCTTCCAGCCGCATAGAGCCACATTATTGTTCTAAAATCATCTCCAAGTTGTATAGGCAAAGTGTCTTCCAGCCGCATAGAGCCATATTATTGTTATAAAATCATCTCCAAGTTGTATAGGCAAAGTGTCTTCCAGCCGCATGGAGCCATATTATTGTTATAAAATCATCTCCACGTTGTATAGGCAAAGTGTCTTCCAGCCGCATAGAGAGCCATATTATTGTTCTAAATTTTAGAACAATAATATGGCTCTATGTGGCCACTGGCAAAACCAATAGTTGTGGAAAGCCCAGCCAGATGCTAGAAGCCTTTGTCAACTTGCAGAGCAATGGGGGGTCAATAGCATTGTGAATATTGCTAGGTTATTTTCTCTAGTGCATTGTTCAATTGGGTTAACTATTATTATTTAATTAAGTCCCTTTTTACCATAGGAAGCTTTAAATTAATGTTTTCTCTTTCTATTTTAGTTTTGGAGTGTCGCAAAGCAAAATTAGAGGCTAATTTAGCTGAAATTTCATCTGATGCAAAACTCAAATTTTGCTGCAAAATCAAGTTCAACTAAATTTTGCGCTCATCTCTCATGGCAATACTGCTTCTCTAGTCAGACATTATAGGAGCAGCACTATCACTCTGTGACAAAAAGAACCCTTGCTATCAAGAACAACAGGTACATTCTAACAAGAGAAAGTAACAATGACAAAAAAGCTGCACACATCGTTTATAATTGGAGGTAAGCTGTAACATACAAATTATAATATTTGCTGTTGCATAAATTTTAATGTAATAATAAAGTCTACACTTTTTGAATTAGTCATCTTTAACATGGATGCAAATGTATCCAAATGAAAAAACGCAAACAGTTATGCTGTGCTTTTGTATACTCTGAATAACATCATATATTATTGATCGCAACATAGAGTATAAAATCAATTTATTGAAAATACGCAAAAAAGGAAATATAACTATTTTGTTTAGCTTTTTCAAGCTATAAAGTGTAACTTTACCTTTTATTTTTTAGCTGGCCCTGAGCAGACAATAGCTGCCTTGATATGAACATTACAATGCCTCTTAGTAGATAGAGAATGAAACTGAAGACCAGAGAATGCCTGGCAGGCAAAATAGAAGCCAGCCGCTATGCACCAAATTCTTAAGGAGTTTAGTTTCCGCTTCAGCTCAGCTTTCCAGCTCAGCTCATACACCTAAAGAAAATAAACTGTAATTTTAGACGACCTTGAATATTAGTTGAATTACCTGGTACTACAACACTGGCAATTCAGACACACACATTCCCTTTAACAATTTTAAGAATGGAACCTTGCCATAAATATGTTCCGTATTATCAAGAATACAATATGTAATAATTTAAGCTTTTGATTGCATTCCTTACCTCTTACTATAGTTACAATTCTGAGTGAAAGTGTCATTATATGCTTTTTAACATGATTCTCCTTTTTGACCATTAAATACTATAATCCTGTCAACCTGAACATTTGGTTATTACATAGAATTTTCCCAGTGCAGCTGAAATAAGAAATACATTCAGATGTTTTCTTTTTTCACATTGTGCAAGAAAAGCATCTTAACTCGACCTAAAGTTAACTTGTATTGTTTCAATCTGAACCATACCGACATTTATTAAAAAATCCCAGCCCTTGAGGTTTTCCTCCTTCCTTCCTTTCTTTAAAATCCAGTTCATGCTCCTGTCTTTTCCATTGAACAAAAGGTCCTTTCACCCCTCCCTTTCATAGGTGCAATAATATTGCTTGTGCTTTTTATTTCTCGTGTAGGAGTTTTGTCTAACTATATATATTTTTTTAAATAATACAAAATTAATCTAAAAGAAATCCATAATTTATCCAAAGAAAAGTCTTAAAAAATTACAAAAAAAAGTATTTTAAATGTTTTTAACATAGAGATCTAGAGTTCGATGTACAATGCAGCATCTCAAGGTATTCAATAAAAATAAATGTAGAAATGAATTACGTAAGAAATGAATTATTTAAGATACATAAACCAATTTGTTAATGTATATATAAAACTTTTGTATTTTACTTATATGTAATTTTTTAAATAATAAAAATAGAATAGAAAAATATAATACATTCTAAAAGGGCATTGCCACTCTATAAGCAGAGGTGCCTAAACAAGGGCAATTGTGGCAGGATTACCAAGTATCATTTTAATGAAAACTGCAGATTTAAAACTACTGAAAAATACAATTGGAATTACATTAACATGCTAAAGATTATATGATATTTGAATTACAGAATGTATATATAAATGGTTTATGATAGATTACTCAGAATCTGGTGCAGCTGTGCATGGCAGCCAATCAGCTTCTAACTTCAGCTTGTTCATAGGGGCGTAACTAGAGCATAGAGCGGATCCTATACCCCACCCATCTGGCACCCCCCTTTACTGATCATGCCTGTACACACTCAGCCCCCCTCGCACCTGTACACACTAAGCCCCTGTCATACCTGTACACACTCAGCCACTTCATCACACCTCTATGCACTCAGTCCCCTCATACCTGTATGCACTCAGCCCACCCACACACCTGTATGCATTCACCCCCCTCACACCTGTAGACACTCAGCCCCCCTCACATTAGTACATATTCAGCCCCCTCACACTTGTATACACTCAGCTGTTCCCCCACACCTGTACAAACTCAGCTCCCCACCACACCTGCACACACTCAGCTGCCCCCTCACACCTGTACATAATCAGCTGCCCCCCGCACCTGTATACACTCAGCTGCCCCCCCACACATGCACACACACAGCTGCCCCCCCCCACACATCAGTGAACACACACACAGTTCTGGACCACCCCTGTAAACAAACAGCCTCCTCCCTTCACTTGTATTCCCACTTGTAAGGGGATCTTCCTAGTCCCAGGTCCTGTTTTTACATGTCCCTGTGAAACATGAGAGGAGCTGCAAACCAAAATACAGTACAGGCAGCACACACGAGGGGCAGACGTACAGGAAGTAGCCAGAGGGGGCAGTAAAGAGCCTAATCTGAGCTCAAAGACACAGATCAGCAGCAGCTGCTGTCTTGCATGAATATAGAGAGTCAGAACAACTACAGAGGACCCCTTGCACCCGCCCTGCCTTGTCTCGGCCCTAATAGCTGGCCTGACACCCCCCAATATGTGGCACTCGAGGTGGACCAACCCCCCCCCCCCCCATAGGTATGCCACTGCTTGTTCATTTAAGCTTTGACAATAAAACCTGGAAGCTGGTTTCTATGTACAGGAATTAATTTTTGAGAAAATGATGGCGCTTACTCACAAATAAATCTAAGTACAGTGCAAAAAAACATATAGTCAATAAAATATATATAACATAAATCATGAAAGGTGGATCAAATAAAAAATACATAAATATCAGGGATCAGCAATAATGTCCAATAGATGAGCCTTCAAAAGGAAAAAATGTGTATCTCCAATAGTATAGATAGGGATGCCTGTCCACCAGGTGAAGGGAGGCTGAAGAGTGTCCGCAACAATATGAATCTTCTAGGTAATAAAGTGCTCCACCAACACACCTGCAGATACACTAAACACTCACCAGAAAAAACTGGTATACTCGCATTTGTGTCATCAAGATACACATAACAAGCTTCTCCTTCACTATATCAGGCTGGGTGGCTCCATGCAAACAAATACTCCAAATGTTCCCTCCAGTTAGATATTTCTCACAAGAAACAAAGGGACAGTTTGTTTCTTGTGAGAAACTTCTTTAGCGCAACTCCGTTTATTAAATCGATCAGAAAACAGTAGAAAAAAATGATTATTCCCATTAAAAAGTGCTGTCTGCCAGCACCAGCACGTTCAGCCTTTGCAGATAGGGACAAACAGCGTGCGTTCCAAGCAATGAACCAGAAGTGGAAGTACCAGGTACTTCCTGATGACGTGGGTTCTCCACGAAATGCATAGAGGTCACATCCACCTCCTCTGACGCGGCTTCCGCTTCCGGTTCATTGATTGGAACGCACGCTGTTTGTCCCTATCTGCAAAGGCTGAACGTGCTGGTGCTGGCAGACAGCACTTTTTAATGTGAGTAATCATTTTTTCTACTGTTTTCTGATCTATTTAATAAACGGAGTTGCGCTATGAAACTGTCCCTTTGTTTCTTGTGAGAAATATCTAACTGGAGGGAACATTTGGAGTATTTGTTTGCATGGAGCCACCCAGCCTGATATAGTGAAGGAGAAGCTTGTTCTGTGTATCTTGACACAAATGCGAGTATACCAGTTTTTTCTGGTGAGTGTTTAGTGTATCTGCAGGTGTGTCGGTGGAGCACTTTATTACCTAGAAGATTCATATTGTTGCGGACACTCTTCAGCCTCCCTTCACCTGGTGGACGGGCATCCCTATCTATACTATTGGAGATACACATTTTTTCCTTTTGAAGGCTCATCTATTGGACATTATTGCTGATCCCTGATATTTATGTATTTTTTATTTGATCCACCTTTCACGATTTATGTTATATGTATTTTATTGACTATATTTTTTTTGCACTGTACTTAGATTTATTTGTGAGTAAGCGCCATAATTTTATCAAAAATTAATTCCTATATATTGATGGAGATTTATCCCCATTTATGAGAGAAGGCAGCAATACTCCCTGTTTTGCACTATTGATCACATATTGTTTGTGGTGCCATCCTTTTACACTCTCAATTGGTTTCTATGTACAGCTACACCAGATTTTGCAGTCTCTGGTTTTAATAAATCCCCCTCCCCATGTATTATTAGGTAATGAAACTTGTTGATGTAGCAGTGGTGAACCTTTCTTGGCAAGGAAATGGGCAATCCTAATCTGGATTTATAAGCTACAGTGTGGATATAAATGCACTGGATACTTTTGAGTTATGCTGGTGTGGCAATGTATATAGAGTAGTGATATGCATTTGTGCCTGAATTCTATTCAGGGAAAACCCATTGCAAATTACAGACATTGCAAACTTTATTGTGAACCCAGTTGAAGTCAATGGGGCAAATCTTAAACACGAATTCTGGCTATTTTCAAGGCTAATAGGCAAGACATTGTAAAAAAAAGGACACAGGGTTTAGGGTACTGGAAGACTTCAAGGACAGACTGGAAAAGCAGCAGTCCTTTTGTTTACATGCTGCAAAAATGCATTCAAATTGTATGTAGTGTTATAGAACAGTACAACTTTCTCAAGCAGCGTCATCGACACTGTGAGGTTGATTTATTAAAACTAGAGAGTGCAAAATCTGGTGCAGCTGTGCATGATAGTCAATCAGCTTCTAACTCCAGTTTGTTCAATTAAGCTTTGACAAAAAAATGGAAAAATGATTGGTTTCCAGTTTTAGTAAATCAACACCCTTATTCTGGCATGATATCATTTGCATGTGCAATACATTGTTTTACTTTTACATTATTATTGCTTGGCTATAGTATAGTAGAATAAAGAGCAACCCAATCGTATTTATTATTATTATTATGGGAAAATAACTTTACTGAATAGTTATTGATGTAACACTTGGTTTCTTAACCACTTGAAGATAAGATTGTTTCACCCCCTTCCAGCCCAGGCCACTTTTCAGTTTTCAGTGCAACCCTGTACCCAAATGAATTTTATATAATTTGTTAGGACCAATAAAGCTTTCTTTTGGTGGTATTTAATCACCACTTGTTTTTTTCATAAAAAAGACCAAACATTTTAAAACAAAAATCTTAGTTTCTGTTATAAAACTTTACAAATAAATAATATTTCTTCATAAATTTGGGCTAAAAAGTTCTGCTATATTTCTTTGGTGAAAAAAGCAGTGCATATTACTTAGTCTGTGTGAAAGTCTATAAACTATGCTTTACATAGCTGAAAATTAATCCTCATGTATTGCCTTTCTTAAGAAAATGCCATGTACAAATACAAATACCCCAAAAATGACACCTTTTTGAAAAGTAAAAAGTCTAATATATTTAGTAAGAGGCAAAGTGAGTTTTTTGATGTTGTCATTTTTGTCACAATTTTTGTTGGGAAAATTTATAGATTAAATAAAATTTTGTTTTATTTCACAAAGTTGTCATTTTGACAAGTTATTTCTCACACACAGCATAGGCATACTTACAATTACACCCCAAACCACATTCTTCTACTCCTCCTGAGTATGAGAATACCACATGTGTGAGACTTTTTTTAAAGCCTAGGCTTATAGAGGGTCCTAAATAAAGAAGCATAAATTATGCATCTAATGCAATCTAATGATAGGAGAAATACCCACAAAATAAACACATTTTGGAAAGCACACACCCCAAGGTATTTTCTGAAAGGCATAGTGAGTCTTTTGAAAATCTAATTTTTTTGACACAAATTTGTTGAAAAATGCAGAAAGAAAATGTATTTTTTAACCCAAAATTGTCAATTGTTAAGATATTTCTAACACACAGCATAGGCATCTTAGACTTAGACTGCAAAACACTCTTTCTGCTACTCCTCCCTGGTATGGGGATTCCACATGCATTAGTCTTTTTCACAGCCTAGCCACATAGAGAGGCCCCAAATCCAAAAAGCACCTTCAGGTGTTCTAGGGGCATACATTACACATCTCATTCCATAGTTATATAGTTGGTAAGGTTGAATAAAGACACCAGTTCATTCAGTTCAACCTGTATGGGTGTAGATGTGTGTGTTTATGTCAATGCCATTTCCCATATCCCTGTATGCTGCATTCACTAAGATGCCCATCTAAGATTTTTTTGGAACTATCAACACTTCCCACAGACACCACAGACACCACCAACTGTGGAAAGGAGTTCCACATCCTCACCGCTCTGACAGTAAAAAAAATCCTACAAAGTTTAAAGTTAAATGGCTTCTCCTCCAATTTCATTGAGTATCCATGTGTCTTTTTAAACTCCCTGAAACCGAACAGTTTTTCTCCTATGCTAGAATCGCCATTGGGGTATTTGTATATCGTTATCATATCTCCTCTCAAGCATCTCTTCTACAGGGAGAATTTCCTGACTATCTATCACACCCACAAAATAACCACATTTTGGAGAGTAAACACCCTAAGGTTTTTTTTAGGAAGCATGGGGAATAATTTGAAGATTTCATTTCTGCTATGAGTTTTTGTAAAATACAGATAGAAAATTGATTATTTTTTTTACGCAAAGTTGACATTTTAATAATATATTTTTCACGCACAGCATGGACATACTTAGAATTTCACCCCAAAATACATTCTATTGAGCAAGGGATGGGTCCCATTAAGCCGCATATTAATACAGACCCACTGGCATTGGAATGAATGGCAATCTCATACACCAGAACAAACAATTTCTCCAGCACTCAAAGGGACAGTCACCAGACCGAGATGTAATACAGGCTCTATGTAACCTCCAGGACTATGCTTCGGCAGTGCTGCTCTCCTCAGACAGGGGAATCCAACTATACACTGTAAAAGAACACACCGGTGTGCAAAAGCTTACTGTATTATTCAAGGTTTATAATCAAATAGCCAAATGAATTCTCACAAAGGACAGACGTAATATGCATGACAACAATCTCTGATGGTCAATCAATGTGGTGACGAGCGGTCAAATAATATTCATTGTTGGTAAGCTGACGTGTTTTGGGGACACATCCTCTTCCTCAGAGCTCCTGATTTGATTTCTTTCAACAAACCTTGTGTAATTTTTTTTGTGCCCCCTGTGTATTCTTTTACAGTGAATGGCAGTCTCAGCCTGGGCTCGGTCAGGTCCCACCCCCAATGAGTTTCATTCCACCCCTCAGAGCTTAATCATGGTCCTCCCATGATTAAGCTCTGAAGGTGTCAGAAACCATGAATCAGACAAAGTCAGAAGTGCATAATAAAAAGAGTAAACATGGTCAAAACATAGCCAGGGCTTGGTAACCAGAGTGGATAGTCAGAGCAAGCCAGTGAAACAGGAGTCCAGAGATCATCAAGGTCAAACAAATGGAATGCAGGGTCAGGAGCCAGAATGAGAGTCAGCCAAGCAAGGTCTTGAATCCAGTAACCAGAAGGGAATATCAAACAGGCAAAGTATTTCACAGGAACACACAGCAGAGATTTCTCCAGAGATGTTGACCAAGGTGAAGGCATCTGCAATCTGATCCAGGCAGTTTATATAGCAGCAGAGCTGGCTTAACGAGGCAGGATATGGTCATTGTCACCTCTGTATGAGTGGTCAGTGAATATAGCTTAGTGTAGTGTCCCTATATCAGCTCTGTTCCTATAAGCCAAGCAAGGCTAGCCTAATAGAATGTGACTGCCCTCAGGTACACCATGTTCACTGGGCAGGAAGTACAGGAGGCAGAAATTAGGAAGAACAAAAGAGTTCCCGTGGTTTCAGCAGTGAAGTTGTCCATGGGGATAGCTATAATTGGTGTCTCGCTGGAACAGAGTTAGTGGGATGTGCAGATGGGTCAGTTCAGGTGGCAGGCAGAAGATGGTCAATAAACTGGCAAATGATTGGTCCAGGTAGAAACATGGTCAAAAACAGGCCAGTGTCAGTACAGTCAGCAGCCAGAGGCAACACTGCATTGTTTTGGCAGTGATCAGGAACATTGTTCCTGGCTGCTCTAGTGTGGTGACACTGGGACTAGTGTGATGTCGATCAGGAACATTGTTGCTACCTCATACTGGTCTGGTGACACTGGGGACTTTTGTGGCAGCAATCGGGAACACTGTTGCTGACTTACACCAGTCTGATGACACTAGGACTTGTGTGGCAATGAAAGAGACACTGTTACCTTCCTCTGGATCAACTGTGGGCATAGGATTGTGTATATAGAGGTTTTCAATTTATGTGTGTGTGTTTTCTATTCTCTGTGGATGGAACTGCATGGACTTGTGTCTTTTTTCAACCAGACTAACTTTGTAACTATGTTGCTGGCTTACACTAGCCTCATGACACTACTGATCGAAAAAGTTACAAGTTTGTAAATTAACAGTGAAAATACTGATAGCCACACCCCCTGCATAGGTTTTTCCCAATCAGCTGCAGTGCAAGCAAGCATAGCCTAGGTGATGTCACTACTCTGGATTCAGGAGCAGTGAAACAGCACCATCAATTCATCTAATAAAGGGCATGAGGTGGACTTTATTTGCAGTGGGGCTTAAATATACATAATATATAATAAGAGGGCAAAAATACATGTAAATAATAAATAACAACACCTACATCATATAAAAATGCTTTTATTAGATGTAAATCCAACATCACTCCAACATCACTCCAATTGTCCAGCAATGTACAGCAATCATCATTCTACATGAATGACATCCTGGTGACACAAACATGATAACCATGGCCACAATTACCCTCTCTTGTGTCTGCTACCATCGCAAATGACAGTTCCCCGGCCATCTGCTGAATGTCAACAAACTGGCCAGGGATGCTAGCTGATGTCATTGACCATATATAGTGGAGACAATGATGTTCATTTACTAAAACTGGAGAGTGTAAAATCTGGTGCAGCTGTGAATGGTAGCCAACCAACTTCTAACTTCAGCTTGTTCAGTTAAGCTTTGACAACACAACCTGGAAGTTGATTGGATTCTATGCAGAACAGCACCAGATTTTGTGCTCCAGTTTTAGTAAATCAACCTCAATGTTTGAATAATGTTGTCAGCTTGTATGCCTTCTGGCCTGTTCACAATTTTTTACAAGCCACACACTTGATGGAAGTTGTCATTTAGTGGGGGTAATAATTCAGCTACTGACTGAATAACTTCCAGCAGCAAGAGGAGGTTTAGCAAGTGAGTGTTACGCTCACCCCAAATGCAGGTGGCTAGACACTATAGCTGGCTACTGTGTTCTTAAGCTATAGCAGCCCCCTTTCCAATAAGACCAGCAGGCCTACTGGTACTCGGTTGCCCCCAGGACTTATACACAATGCTATAGTGTCTGGCTACCATGCCAGGGTATGTGTGAACTGAGCAAAGCAAATAGTTACTTGCAGTTGGCAGAGTGGTTTAATGACAGACCAGGTAAAAGGCAGGCAGAGAATAGTTGTTATCCGGTTCAAGGTCATACACAGGGAAATCCATCTAGCAGAGCAGACAAACAAGGAGCTTGCAAGATGTATTAAAAATGCAATACCACAAGCATGAGACTGAAGGTTTGGCTGACTTAAATCAGATCTGGTCTGCACCCAGAGTCTGGCCACAATCAATCACCTTGAAGGTGGACAGACAGACAAGGAGAATGCCATAGCCAAAACCAGGATGCTGGAACCAGCAGCTAGGACAGAGCAGAAGCACATACACTCCTGACATTACCTCCCCCTCTGAGGAGGGGCCCCTGGACCCTTACAGACAAGCTGGACATCTGGCACAAGACCATCAGGCTGGGCAAATGTCAGGGGATCAGTGAGGTCAGGTTGGTTAGCAGGTGACATGTCACTGTAATTAAGCTGGAAAGCTGGAGCAAAGGCTTAATGCAGAGTGGCTTGAAGAAAAGGTTGAATGCCCCACCTGGCCGAATCAGACAGTTTATCCAAAGGAAGTCCCGAATTAGAACAAGCAGTAGGCTCAATTGGCATGGGCTGAACCAGAATAATTGGTGCAGAGACAGACTGGACTGCATTATCAGGTGTAAAGGCAGCAGAACTTGTGTCCAAGGGTGTATAGGGACAGGCAAAGGTAGCACTTTATTCCTAAGGGGGAGGGGAACAAACATCTTTCCAGGGGGTAAATTGGGCAGCAAAAAAAGGGGGGGTGGGGGGGAGGGGACGGTATGGACCTAGTGATCAAAAATCCAACTGATCAGTTTAGGCACCAGAGTGCCGACTTCACCAATAGAGGGCCAAAAATAGTAATAAATCAAGGGAAAAGGGAAGTAAGGAAAGATATACCCAAAGAGGTCCGTACCTCAAAAGAGGAATGGGAACAGACTGTGGAGTACTCCTTTAATAAGCTTTATTCAATAATTATATATGCAAAATGTAAAACAGGATGTTTACAAGAGGTTGTATCAAATGCTAAAAATGACAACGTTGTCCATTTAAAAACACACTCCCGGGGTCACAGCCATGCTCATTCATCCACAATTCACAGTATATGTATCACACATATCATAGAACATTAATTGGGTCTGAAGGGGTCTTGAGAAACCTGTAGGGCTCTCGCAAACAGAATGCTGTGCGCCTTTCTTTGGGACATCCAGGCCCGCTATTTGCCCTATTCAACAGAGTGCAAATCACAGAAATGGAACAGATTCAAGTATACAGTGTGATATTAGTGAAGCAGCAGACTTATGAAGCAGAGTATCTAATCTCTGCAGTCTTCACTGGCATTTGATTCAGCTACCTGTATAGCACCATGAGGTGATGGAGTAGTAAAAGTTGAAGCAGACAGAAATTAGCATCAATCAATGTGAATAGTGAAGCAGGAGATGCAGGCTGTAACAGTTAATCTCGGGACAATCATTGAGGTACAAAAGACAGATCTGAGCTGTATGTAACCACCTATTGCATGCACAGTGGTTACTGCCCCCACTGATAACTGGGCAGCCTAAGGAGGCAGAGATGGCTCTGAAGCACAGTACACTTTAGCAGGTAGTTTTCATCCCCAGCAGGGGGGGGCTCACGTTTTGCTGCCCAGCTAGTCTTTCATGAAATGTGGGATCATTCCCTCTATATCCGCTCATGGATGTTCTCCCGTGGTGTCACCGTTGCATATTACCGTGACTCCTTTGCTGATAGCAAGTGCATGCAGAGCACCGGCTGGCTGCTCACTTCCGATTTCTGGTTCACTTCCTGTGCTCTTGGTGACTAGAAGGTAAGTGGCCCGAGCATGGTCGGATTAGCGAGTGTGCATGGGTGCTACACTGACATGTTTTACCCACTTGTTTTTCTTTCAATATTTTTATTTAATATTAGTACATACAAATTATAATGGAAACAGAATAAAGATACAGTTAACAGACCATAGAGAATTGAATGAGTACATCTTACGGTACAAAACCAAAGGATGAAGCATCTTAATTGGACTGGTAAGTTATCAA
>BLSH010274646.1:239873-254613 GCA_018402905.1 Glandirana rugosa
GATTTATTACTCGGTCGGAGGGGTAGATTAGATACCCGGCGTGTATTCCATCACGAATGTCCGTGTAAATAAGTCTACTCGTGGTTTGAGTTTGCACTTGCGTGTCGTCTATAGTTCTTTAACCTCCTTCTTAAGGAAACAGAGAGGTTTGTCGTATTTGTCTTAGGATTACATGTCGCACCCGGTAAATATACCTATGTGGAATTATTGTACCCTTACCAACCACTATAATTGAAGGACAAACACCGTGTAATCATATACACTCCCCCCTTTGAAAAGTTCTACCCACCACTGGTACCGGTGTCACATGACCCTCTTTCTATTGAAAAAACAAAAGTTGGATTCAAAATGGCCAACTTCAAAAAGGCTGCCATGGTCATCACCCATCTTGAAAAGTTTCCCCCCTCACATATACTAATGTGCCACAAACAGGAAGTTAATATCACCAACCATTCCCATGTTATTAAGGTGTATCCATATAAATGGCCCACGCTGTACATTAGGATTCTGTTTATGCTGTTTGGAGAGACAAAGGAATTCTTCCTCCAATTTCTTGATATCTGCTGTGCGTTCACGTTTGAGTTTGGTGCTCATCTGAATAAATGTGCCTGTAAGCACTACCTTATGTGCGGCCCATAGATTAGATGGGGAGGCTGGCTCATTATTTTTGAGTGAGAAATATTCTTTTAGGGCTTTTTCAACTATAGTGCACTGTACTGGGTCGCTCAGAATGTATTTGTTTAATCTCCAGTTAAAAGTACCCTTGGCTGTAGATGGACTTCGAAAAGATAATGTCATGATCAGAGAGGGGGGTGTCTCTGATTTCGGAAGAGATAGCATTAGGGATAGAGGTGGTGCGAATGAAGATGTGGTCTATGCTGGCATAGGTGTTATGAGGAGCGGAGAAATGCGTGAAATCAATCTCGTGGGTATGTAATTCCCTCCATATGTCTACCATTCCTGAGGAGTGAAGAAGGTGGGCTATCTTTAGGCTTTGTCTAGGAGGGCATTTAGATTTCAGAGACCCACGTACTGATTTATCCTGGGATGCGTCAAATGCAGTGTTTGGGTCCCCTCCCATTATCACTGTCCCTTCAAAAAAGGGGTATAGTTTGCGTAATGTGGTATCAAAGAATTTCTCCTGGTCCCTGTTGGGTGTATAGTATGATATGAATGTGAATGTTTTACCCTCAATGGTTCCAGATACCAGGATATATTGTCCCTCTGGAGTCTTGAGAATCCTAGAGGGGGAGAATTTGATGCGTTTGGAGAAGCAAATAGCAACTCCCTTAGTCTTGTTGTCCATGTTCGCTAAAAAGAACTGAGGGAAATTCTGATGCAAAAATGATGGGTTATAGGAGGAGGGGAAGTGGGTCTCTTGTAGCAAGAGTATGTCTGATTTTAGGGATTTGTAAAGCTGAAAAACCTTACATCTCTTTACCGGGGAGTTGAGCCTTTGTGTGTTATGTCAGATAAGAGTGAGGAGTGTATCTGAGGCAACTACAGCCATGGGTCAGGCAGTGGGATAACTTAACGAGTGGAAGGTTTTTGCTCACCATTTTCCAAAAGAGTATTATCAATCCGGGGGATCTCTAGAATGGAGGGGAATTGACTTCCTGGCGACACTGAGAAGGGGGTTTGGAAAGAAGAAGCAAAGAGGGAAGGAAGAGTGAATAAGAGTGAGAAGCTGTACAATAACAATATCATTATATACATACAGTATCTCACAAAAGTGAGTACACCCCTCACATTTTTGTAAATATTTTATTATATCTTTTCATGTGACAACTCTGAAGAAATGACACTTTGTTACAATGTAAAGTAGTGAGTGTACAGCTTGTATAACAGTGCAACAGCTCAATTTGATGCAGTGTGTGGCATATGGTTTGAGCAGTGACAGGCTGACCCCCCACCCCTTCAACCTCTGCAGCAATGCCGGCAGCACTCATATGTCTATTTCCCAAAGACAACCTTTGGATATGACGCTGAGCATGTGCACTCAACTTCTTTGGTCGACCATGGCGAAGCCTGTTCTGAGTGGAACGTGTCCTGTTAAACCACTGTATGGTCTTGGCCACCATACTGCAGCTCAATTTCAAGGTCTTGGAAATCTTCTTATAGCCTAGGCCATCTTTATTCAACAATTCTTTTTTTCAGATCCTCAGAGAGTTCTTGCCATGAGGTGCCATATTGAACTTCCAGTGACCAGTATGAGAGAGAGCGATAACACCAAATTTAACACATTGCTCCCCATTCACACCTGAGACCCTGTAACACTAACAAGTCACATGACACCGGGGAGGGAAAATGGCTAATTGGGCTCAATTTAGACATTTTCACTTAGGTGTACTCACTTTTGTTGCCAGCGGTTTAGACATTAATGGATGTGTGTTAAGTTATTTTGAGAGGACAGTAAATTTAGCTGGTGTACTCACTTTTGTGAGATACTGTATATGGGACCCGAAGGTCTCAAAGCAATCCAGGACGAAGAAGGGCTTGCCATTCTCCAACCCGCAACAGGAAAAGGACGAAAGAGAGGAGAATTCCCTCTGTCTCCGAAAGGAAGAAAAAAATGCCCCTAAAGGGCAAGTGGAGGTGCAATGTTGCCACTCCGCCCATCCTGCCTGGAGTCTTCCCAAAAAGCGGGAGGTGCAAAAAGTATCTATAAAAAAGTAGAGTGCCCTTGGGAGGTAAGAACAGGTTTAATAAGTACTTATGCCACATAAAGATATGATCATACTATTATAAGTTCTGTTGCTGAGTCACTGTGTGTCAGATCCCGGGATCCGTGTGTTGCTGTGCAGCCAGATAATAGGGCGTGTTTCAACTGGATCCAAAAACTGTGATGTGATAGCTTATAACCAGAAACTTGTCAAATTCTAACTTTAATCGCAATAACTGAGTTCAGCCTGGACCCCAAAACCCCCCCTACCCACCCCACTGGGGCAGTTCCCCGGAAAGAGTCAGCTCCGCTAGGGGAGGGAAGTCTAAGTTTCCATCGATCTTAGAAACAGAAGTTAGAGAAATATCAAAAACAGGGGTAGTCTTGAGAATTTGAGGACTTATCCAGAAAAGAAAGGTGACTCACGTCCCCATTGGAGCATGTAGGTACAATTTCAAGGTGGTTGAGATTCTTTTGAGTGTTTGGACTGCTGGTTCTGCCAAATAGGTGGGAGGGGAATTTGTAGAGAAGGTCTCTTTGAAGATGAGGTGAAAGTGGGGATATGGAGATGGGATGTCCCGCTAGCAACCCAACACCAATATTGCTATAGCCATGGACTATCTCGGCACTCAAGGATAACACAATTGTATGTACAAATATTAAAACAATTTATTGAAATCAATTACATACATGACATATAATAAAATCACTTGTACAGTGTGAAATACATCTCCCAATGGGGTTTACATAAGGTGCCTATAGTGGTCCCTAAAAGGGGCACCATTGGCCCATCATTGATAGGCTGTATATAGTCTCTGATGTTCTCGACCGGTTTTGCGGGAGTTCCGCTTCTTCAGGAGATTTGCTCATCAAAACACAGCTAGAGTATTAAAACAACTATATATATAGATAGAAATAATCAATTAGTATACACCATTAAACAGGGAAAGGGGAAGAGAAGCTGGGAAATTTAGATATTCACTTATCCCACAATGGTCGCAGCCAACTTGGGGCCAGAAACACGCCCACACAGGGCTATCCCCCCACGGCTGACATGGGGGACAAATGGAGCAGAATTACTATGTGTAAAAAATGGGATAGTGTAAATAATGAATCAACCAGGGAGGCCAAAAAGTGGCAGAGGAGAATCCTCGTGCTGGAAGTTGGAAAGGTGTGGAGGGGTGTGGAGCAAAAGGGAACAAGAAAAGATAAGAAGAGGATAATAGACCAGAAGCAAGAAAGGGAGGGAATAGTGGGGGAGATGGGAGAAAAAGGGAAGAGAAAGGGGAAGGTTAGGAAAAACCTAATGAGCCAGGTAAGGGGGATGAGGATGAGGGAAGACAGGGGGGGGGGGAAAGGCCTGGGCGAGTGGATAGACTAGGACAAAAGAGGGGAAAAAACAGGGAAGGAAAAAGGAGGAGGGGAACAAAGAGGGAGAGAGGGGGGAGAAAACAGGTAGGACAAAGGGGAGAAAAGGAGTGAGCAAAGAAAAAGGAGGAAAACATGGGAAAAGAAAGGAAAGGGAAAACAAAGGGGAAGAGAAAGAAGCAGGGGGAGGGGGAAAGAGACAGGGCTAAAAAGGGGAGTCAGATGATAGATATAGTCCCCACGCACCCATCAGAAAAAAAGTAGTCAAATGACAATTGTATAAAGTTATATGTAAAAAACCCACCTCCAATGAAAGTTACAAAGAACAGTTGCCCCAGAGACAATGTCAAAAACAAATTTAAATATAACCAGGATCCAGGAAACTTAAAAAGAAAAAGGATGCACTGGATTCCAGGAACAGCTGGGATGACACAGCGCATGTATCTAAATATAAAGACATGTATAGAGTTTCAATGTGAGTCAATTACGGATCAGTCAGCAAAGGGGTGCTGCACGGGTAACCGAACACCCCACCCCACAGAAAGAGGCCAGGAGTCTAGCACAAAAGAACCTGACTTACCACATCAGGGGACACAACACACACTGTCTCTGGGGGAACCGCCGTCAAGAGGAGTGGGACCAGGTGCTCCATTTATCTCCTGCACGGAGACGCCAGATCATCAGCATCAGCTGAGTCCGGCGCGTCCGTGCCTGACCCCTCCCACACACCTGGTTGGAAGCGTGTTTTATAACAAAAGTAAAGAAAATAGGGGGCGTGGCCAGCGCGCGTTCTGTATGGATGTGAGGAGAGAGCTCCGGAGCAGCGGCGGCTAATCCAGCGACTTCCACGCAGCAAATCTCACCATGTCCTCCCCAGACATACGGAGACATCACCTCAACACGGTGGTCCACTCCAGGAAGAGAAAGGACGAGCGGGCGCCGAGAAAGCTGATAACGTACTTTCCACAGAGAGCCCGGAACGAAAGACAAGATGGCGCCGGCCGCGAGGCCCACGAACGCTCGCACTACACAGACCTGCCAGACGATCCTTTTGATACGGAGGGTGCAGTGAGTGGCTCACAATCTCCCCTTAGAGAAGACATCCACAGCCCTACCTGCTGTAGCCTGGCCAAAACCAGGCAAAAAATCGATCATATTGCCCAAGCGCAGGGGGTAGGCCGCGCAGCCCCCCTCATGCTACCATCGGTAGCGCCATCACCTATGGCTGCCATCCCTACCACAAACCAGCCTGTGCTGGATACTCAACTTAAAGACATGCTATTGTCAGTACATACTGCGATCCAAACCGACATTTTGTCGCTGGCCAAACAAATTACAAACGAAATCCACATAATGGGGAACCGCATAGACACCATTGAAGAGGCGATGGGGGATATGACAACAACCATTAACGATCTAGTTGAGGCACATGAGAACAATATAAAAGAGAGAGAATGGATGAAATAAAAAATGGCCAACCTGGAAGACCGATCGAGGAGGAACAACCTCAAACTGAGGGGGATTCCAGAGACGGTCATGCCAAACAACCTAAAGGAATACACCACTGAACTATTCTCTGCCATATTACCTGATACGCCGCCTATTGAACTCACAATAGATCGTATACACAGGGTACCCAAACCCTCATTCCTCCCACAGGCAGTACCCAGGGATGTGCTCTTACGAGTACACTTCTACCACACCAAAGAACAGATTCTATACAAATCCAGAGCAATGGGGACCCCACCAAACCCATACTCCACAATACAAATCTATGTGGATTTGTCCAAGCATACCCTAGACACGAGAAGGCAGCTATCAACCATCACTAAGGCCCTCTGCAACCACAAAGTGACATACAAATGGAAGCAGCCTGCTACACTACTCATAGAAAGAAATGGAGAATCCTTCACAGTACCCTCTCTAGAAAAGGGACTACACCTGTTGAAAGCCTGGGACATCATACCAGAACCCATACCTCGCCGGGACACAAAGCATCTACCTAGTAAATTAGTACCGCAATGGCAAGTCGTTCGTACCTAAAGGCCCCACCAAACCTCAACACACCACCTTCTCCAGAGATTTGCATCACCTTACCGACATTCAGCTGCGCTCCGAAGCAACTCCTATGGTTTGGAACTGTTTTCCCCAATGAAAGCCAACCTACGAGATTATATATCCACAGTTGCTGCAGTTGCAGCACCAGTTCATTTGAAAATGTTATTTTCTTGCTGCTCTTTGTTTTCTTTCCCTCTTCTATCTCCCCCACTCAGCTTCACCAATGAACCGAATTGGACAAGAAGCAATCCAGAGCCTCAGCCCAAAGAGACCACCATGGATCCTCGAAAGCCTCTACGCATCCGAGACTACGACACCATCAAAACACTCACCCCTCATCTAACCGAATGGATCCAAGGACCTGTGAGTACTCCAACGTACACAACACCCAACCCATAATGGCCATTAAAATACTGTCGGTTAATGCCCATGGCCTGAATCATCCAGCCAAGAGAGCCACACTCTGGCAAACAGCCAAGGCCAAACATTGCCAAATTTTGTGTGCCCAAGAGACCCACTTCAAAATAAGCGCTACCCCCAAATGCTCACACCGAGACTTTCCCCACATCTTCATGGCATCAGGTCACCATAAAATGCGTGGTGTCCTCATTGCGATACATGCCTCAGTTAACTTTCAACGAATTGAACAGGTGGCAGACATTAATGGAAGGTACCTGGTACTAATCTGTGTCATTGACAATACCCCGGTGACTTTCGCGTCAACCTACGCGCCTAATTTGCGCCAGATCCACTTTCTCAATAAGACTCTGAAGAAAATCTGATCAATACAAAAAGGCAACTTGATATGGTGTGGAGACTTCAACATGGCACAAGACCAACTAATAGACTCTACCAATCCTAAATTAAGACCTGGCCCAAACTTCGCCAAATTTCTAAACGACAACGACCTCTATGACATATGGAGGTGTCATCACCCGGAACTTAGAGAATATACTTTCCACTCACATGTCCACAATACCTACTCGCGTATAGATTGTTTTCTGACAGATAAGTGGATGCTTGGGAGGGTCTCCGGGTCGGATATCGAGCCGATTACATGGTCTGACCATGCCCCTATATCTATCACCATAACCACCCTCAATTCGCCGACCCCGCAAAAAATATGGAGAGCCAATGCCCAAATCCTAAAGTCCCCTATCTATGCTACCTCTCCACAAAACCAATTAGAAGAATTCTTCCACATCAACCTAGGCTCGGTATCCCACTCGGAGACTCTCTGGAATGCCCATAAATCTTTTAGCAGGGGAATCCTCATACAAATGGGGGCGCAGGCAAGGAAGAGGAGGACTCAGCAGATAGAGGACTTAACAAGGGAAATCAAAGAGATGGATAATCAAAACCAACTCTCCCCCTCACCCACCGTGAGAAACAAAATCATAAAACTACGGCAAGAACTTAGAGAAGTTCTTCTAGCTACTTATGAAAAACAACTACACATGACCAGAGCCCACCACTACTCGACCAGCAATAAAGCTGGCAAAGCTATGGCCCGCCGCATCAAAGGACGGCATGATAAAGCTAAAATACCCCATCTATATCATCCCACCTCCAACAAAAAATGTATAGACCCCCAAGAGATAGCCAACGCGTTTAGCAGCTATTATAGCTCCCTATACAATATAAGAGAGGAACATGCCACAGCCCACCCATCACCTACATCTATCGACCAGTTCCTCCAAGGGATAAAACTCACTTCATTGACACAAACACAATTAGAAGAACTAAACGCTCCCTTCACCCCCAAAGAAGTGTCCTCAGTTATTGACTCCCTTCCGATAGGCAAATCACCAGGCCCAGATGGGCTTACTGGGGAATATTACAAACTTCTCAAAACTACCCTATCCATCCATCTATCCCAAGTGTTCAATGAAGCTGCCTCCTCCTCTTCCTTTCCCCCAGAAATGCTGAAAGCTCTAGTAGTAACCATCCCCAAACCGGGGAAAGATCCCGACTCCCCCCAGAACTTCTTGTTAAATGTTGACATAAAAATCTATGCCAAGGCTATAGCGACCAGACTGATGAAGTATATGCCAATGTTAATACACAGAGATCAAGCAGGATTCACTAGAGACAGACAAGCAGCAGATGCTACCTATTAGAGAAACAGACACGATCGTCACGTTCCTATACGCATGCGTACGAACGCTCGCCCGGGACGATCACATCCACGCATGCGCATGAACGTTCGTCCGGCAAGGCGCAATCGGCGTCTTCAGCGCAACCAATGAGGATGGTTGCTGCCCTATAAAAGGCGGCCTCTGTGTTACACAAATCGCTGGATTGTCTCAGCTCACCAGTGTTCCTGAACCTGTGTCCTGTGTTCTGCCTGAAACTTCTGTTGTGACCCGGCTTGTTCCTTGACCTTGCTCCTGAACTTCTCCATTGTCTTTGACCTCTGGCCTGCCTCACGGACTTCTCTTCTGCCTGAATCCTGTGTTTGACCCCTGGCTTGTTACCCGGACTCTGCCTTATCTTGCCTCTTGTATCTGAATTTAAGACTGTCCTCCTGTGTTTGACCCCGGCTTGGCTCTCGGACTTCCTCGCTGCTGCTGCCTGTGCTGACCCAGCTACACTGGTCACCTGTCTCCATCTCCTGAGTTGCTGCATCCTTACCAGGCCTTTTCAGACTGTCCTGCCTAGAGACTTTACCTGCTGGAAGTCTGTCATCACTGAGTTCCAGTCCCTACGGTCCTTCGGTGTACATCTACTCAAGTCTGTTCGCAGCTCTGGTGACCCGTGCTTCTTTGCGCATCATACCTCCTGTTCCCAACTTCAGGGGTATACTGTGTTCAGCCGCAAGGGGAGCCTCCCTCAGCATTTCGGCCTCGGATCAGGTACGTGACAGTACAATCCAGCCATGTCAGAGGCCGACAGGGATGGCTCTCCTTTGGAAGCACTATGCCAACAGGTCACCTCTCTTACCCAGGTCATCCAGAAGCTACAGGAAGACTATTCCCAGTTAGAGGGTCGCCTACAACATGCTGCTGTGCCCTTTGTTCCTGTTGATACAGAAGCACCCTCTATGGGTTCAATTACAGCCATCCCATCCCAAGAGGCTCCTGACCTGGTTCCTATGGTGATGCTACCAGCCCCAGAACCCAGAGTCCCCACACCTGAGCGCTTCTTTGGGGACCGGAAAAAATTCAAGTCTTTTAAAAATGCCTGCCAGCTATACCTGGCTCTTCAACCCAGAACTTTCTCATCAGAATCTATTAAAGTGGGATTTATCATATCTCTGCTTTCTGATGAACCCCAGGCCTGGGCTCACCACTTGCTTGAGCAAAAAAGCCCAATATTAAGTTCCATGGACTCTTTCTTTGAAGCAATGACACAGTTGTATGACGATCCCCAACGTACTGCCACCGCAGAAGCTGTCCTGCATAATCTGCTCCAGGAGAAACGGCCTGTAGAAGACTACACCGTGGAGTTTCGGAAATGGTCTGCTGACACCGGATGGAATGAGGCTGCTCTCCGTTATCAGTACCGACAGGGCCTCTCAGAGACTCTCAAAGATGAACTGGCCCGAGTAGAGACCCCTGCTACCCTAGAAGGCTTGATCCAGTTATCCATCATGCTGGATCGACGCCTGAGGGAACGACGGTCTGAGCATTACCAGACCACTCGGAGGTCGTCTCGGGGTCCAGCGCTCCATACATCATCTTTTGGCCAAGCTTCTGCCGCTATTCCCAAATGGGAACCCATACAACTAGGACTAACCCGAACCCCTCTCACTCTAGAGGAAAAGCAACGTCGGAGACAGTCCAATTTGTGTCTGTACTGTGGGAAGGCAGGTCACTACCTCTACAGGTGCCCTGTCAGGCCCAGTAAGCCAAGACCACAGTTTATGAACTCTCAGGTTGCCGGTTCCTCGGTGACACACATGGTCTTCCCTGTTTCTCTACGGGTGGCAGAAGTGGAGATTCGGCTTATGGCAATTGTGGACTCAGGGGCATGAAGTTGCTTTATGGACTTTGCTTTGGCTAAGAGACTATGTGTGCCCCTTCAGAACAAGAGGCACGTTTTACAAGTGCACCTGGCTGACGGCTCTTTACCTAGCTCAGGACCCGTCACTCAAGAAACCAAACCCATCTTTACCAGTACAGACTCAGCTTTGACCTCATCTGTTCACCCCTATTTCCCATCATCCTGGGACTCCCTTGGTTGCAAGCCCACAACCCGCAAATAGACTGGATTAAGAAAGAACTGGATTTTTCTTCTGACTACTGTTCTCAGCATTGCTTCATTCCGGCCACCAGTAGTCCTGCTACCTGTCTATCGCTCCAGCCTCCATCTAGTTTACATCCAGAAGTTCCCTCCGTTTACCATGAGTTTATGGATGTGTTTGATAAGAAAGGAGCTGACCATCTGCCTCCCCACAGGCCTTATGATTGTCCGATTGAACTTTTGCCCGGGGCTGAGATTCCCTTTAGACGGATATTCCCACTGTCGAGTTAGAAGCCCTGCGGGAATACATTAATGAAAATCTTGAAAAGGGGTTCATCCGGCCTTCTTCCTCCCCAGCTGGAGCTGGAATCTTTTTTGTAGGAAAAAAAGCCGGGACCCTCAGACCATGTGTTGACTACAGAGATCTCAACAAGATTACCATCAAGAATCGCTACCCGCTTCCTCTCATTCCTGAACTCTTCCAACGATTCCGCACAGCACAGATCTTCACCAAGCTTGATCTCTGGGGAGCATACAATCTTATTCGTATCCGCAGCGGAGATGAATGGAAAACAGCTTTCAGAACACGTTTTGGGCACTTTGAGTATCTAGTCATGCCATTTGGGTTATGCAATGCCCCGGCCACGTTCCAACATTTGGTCAATGACATTTTTAGAGAATTTCTGGACAATTTTGTTATCGTCTATCTTGACGATATTCTTATCTTCTCGGCCACTTTGGAATTACATCGTACACACGTAAAGAAAGTACTTGCAACCCTCCGGAAACATGGACTTTATGTCAAAGCAGAGAAATATGACTTTGAAAAGACCTCTATCCAGTTTCTTGGTTTTGTCATCTCTACGGGAGGAGTTGCAATGGATCCTCAAAAGGTAAAAGCTATTCTGGATTGGCCAGCACCATCAGATAAAAAGGGGGTCCAACGCTTCATTGGTTTTTCCAACTTTTACCGTAGATTTGTGAAAGGATTTTCTGCGATCATTACACCCATCACGCAGCTCACACGTAAGCAAGGCCGGTTTCAGTGGACCCCAGAGGCCCAGATTGCTTTTGATAAACTTAAGAGTCAATTCACCGCAGCACCAGTACTTCAGCATCCAGACCCTGCACTACCATACATCTTGGAAGTTGATGCATCAGAAATAGCAACAGGAGCTATTCTTTCCCAGCTTCAAGGACCAAAAGCTCTTCTCCACCCTGTGGCCTTCGCCTCTCGGAAAATGACCCCTCCTGAGAGGAATTATGATGTGGGTGACCGAGAATTATTGGCCATCAAATTTGCCCTAGAAGAGTGGAGATACCTATTGGAGGGTGCTGCTCACCCCATCATGATTTTTACAGATCACAAGAACCTGGAGTATCTCAGGACTGCAAAACGCCTCCGACCTCGCCAGGCTCGATGGGCGTTATTTTTCTCCAGGTTCAGTTTTCATCTATCATACCGTCCAGGCTCTAAGAACGGCAAGGCTGACGCCTTATCCCGGATGTTTCCAGAGACTCCGGATACCACCGAACCCGAAACCATCCTATCTGCACAAAATTTTTTGCTTATACAGCCTGATCTTAAGACTGCACTCAGACAAGCCTCCAGCTAGTGTGCAGAACCTGAGACCGTCACCTTAAAGAAGCAAGAAGGGTTACTATGGTACCAGAATAAAATCTTCGTCCCCCAACAAGTAAGGTTACAGGTTGTAAAAACCCTGCATGATCACAAACTCGCAGGTCACTTTGGCACACAAAAAATCTCTGATCGAATCCAACGTTCCTTCTGGTGGCCCAGCTGGAGGCAAGATTGCAGGGATTATGTCAGTTCATGCCCTGTTTGCCAACGGAATAAGGGGCCTAATGCCAAGTCATGGGGTTTGCTCAGACCATTGCCAGTCCCTGAACAACCATGGAAGAAGATCTCCATGGACTTCATTGTCGACCTGCCCCCTTCAGAGGGATTCACTACCATCCTGGTGGTAGTGGATCGTCTCTCCAAAATGGCGCACTTTTTGCCAATGAAAGGGACACCCTCTGCTACAGAGACCGCTGATACGTTCATCAAGGAGGTGGTCAGACTGCATGGATTGCCCGATAATATAGTATCTGACAGAGGAACCCAGTTCACCTCTAGATTCTGGAAGGACTTGTGTAGATCCCTGTCCATTGAGGTTTGCCTTTCCTCCGCTTACCGCCCACAAAGCAATGGGCAAACAGAAAGGACAAATCAAACGTTAGAGCAATATCTACGTTGTTTTTGTACATACTCACAAGATGACTGGGTCTCGCTGCTTCCATGTGCGGAATTTGCCTATAATAATTCCATACACACCGCCACAAGTCAGTCTCCATTCTGGGCCAATTATGGCTATCATCCTACCTTTTTACCCAACATGTTACCAGAAACAACAGTTCCTGCAGTTCAAGATCGCCTGAAATATATCCAGTCCAATTACCAGAAGCTTCAGGAAGCCATGCAGCAGTCTCAAGATCAGTACAAGAAGTACTACGATAAGGGGAGAAAAGAGAACCCGATGTTCCAGATGGGAGACAAGGTGTGGTTATCCGCCATGAATCTTAGGCTTACTTGCCCGTCCAGAAAACTAGGACCAAGATTCATCGGTCCATTTGAGATCAAGAGGATGGTTAACCCGGTAGCCTTTGAATTAGCACTACCCAGTTCCTATAAGATTCACCCAGTTTTTCATGCCTCTCTTCTCAAACCCGCAGTTCCAAGTCCCTTTCCAGGAAGAGAACAGCTGCCTCCGCCACCAGTTCTGGTAGAAGGTGAACCCGAATTTGAGAGTGAAGCAATTCTGGATTGCAGGAGAAGAGGCAGACGAATACAGTACCTCATTAAATGGAAGGGGTATCCCCCAGAAGATAATTCTTGGGAACCTTCTAGTAACGTACACGCTCCACGATTAGTGCGGGCTTTCTACAATAGCCACCCGGAAAAGATGGCCAGCATGGGCATCCGGAGGCTGCCCCTTGGGGGGGGGGGCACTATCAGAGAAACAGACACGATCGTCACGTTCCTATACGCATGCGTACGAACGCTCGCCCGAACCGATCACATCCACGCATGCGCACGAGCGTTCGTCCGGCAAGGCGCAATCCGCGTCTTCAGCGCAACCAATGAGGTTGGTTGCTGCCCTATAAAAGGCGGCCTCTGTGTTACACAAATCGCTGGATTGTCTCAGCTCACCAGTGTTCCTGAACCTGTGTCCTGTGTTCTGCCTGAAACTTCTGTTGTGACCCGGCTTGTTCCTTGACCTTGCTCCTGAACTTCTCCATTGTCTTTGACCTCTGGCCTGCCTCACGGACTTCTCTTCTGCCTGAATCCTGTGTTTGACCCCTGGCTTGTTACCCGGACTCTGCCTTATCTTGCCTCTTGTATCTGAATTTAAGACTGTCCTCCCGTGTTTGACCCCGGCTTGGCTCTCGGACTTCCTCGCTGCTGCTGCCTGTGCTGACCCAGATACACTGGTCACCTGTCTCCATCTCCTGAGTTGCTGCATCCTTACCAGGCCTTTTCAGACTGTCCTGCCTAGAGACTTTACCTGCTGGAAGTCTGTCATCACTGAGTTCCAGTCCCTACGGTCCTTCGGTGTACGTCTACTCAAGTCTGTTCGCAGCTCTGGTGACCCGTGCTTCTTTGCGCATCATACCTCCTGTTCCCAACTTCAGGGGTATACTGCGTTCAGCCGCAAGGGGAGCCTCCCTCATCATTTCGGCCTCGGATCAGGTACGTGACACTACCAGACGCCTAATCAACATTATTCATGCATCAGAACACAGGGGAACGCCTTCTCTGCTTCTATCACTGGATGCAGAGAAGGCGTTCGACAGAGTTCACTGGGGATACCTGCGAGCCACACTAGAAAAATTCAGATTCGGAGGACCTATCCTGAATGCTATTCTTGCCCTGTATAAGAACCCATCAGCCCAAGTCTATGCCAATGGAATGCTATCCCAACCATTCCAAATTACAAATGGTACGAGACAGGGCTGCCCCCTCTCTCCTCTTATCTTCAACCTAATAATAGAACCCCTCGCACAACGAATACGCTCAGATCCAGTAATCACAGGAATAAAAATAGGAGACACAGATCATCGTATTAGCCTGTTTGCGGACGATGTGATTCTCATACTCACGAATCCTACAATCTCCCTCCCAGCGGTACAATCTATACTAACAGAATATGGTAGGATCTCCTACTACAAAGTCAATGAAACCAAATCTGTAATATTGAATCTAAAAGTCGATAAAGAAACCAAATTGAAAATGACCAAACTTTTCCCGTATCAATGGCATGACCAAGGAATACCCTATCTCGGTATAATCCTAACCAACAACACTAAAAAATTATTCCATTCCAACTTTCCCCCTTTCAAAGCTCAATTCATCTCAGACTTACATAAATGGGATAAATTTGAACTCTCCTGGGCGGGTCGGCT
>BLSH010274646.1:254623-272954 GCA_018402905.1 Glandirana rugosa
AGTATAGAAAAACAAATCGAAGACAGACAAGATAATGTGAGGTCTCAAACCTACCCCGACCCTCTTTGGTAAGGGATCAAACCCGGTCATACAAACGAAGTATCATTAGAGAATTCAGTCCTTGTCTCTGAGGAGGGCGACGAAATACAAATCAGTCCCATCGATCACGCGTAGAACCAGAGAATACGAAGGTATCTATAGACCAATCTCGGCAATACATAAATGGGATAAATTTGAACTCTCCTGGGCGGGTCGGCTATCAGCCTTCAAAATGATGACGCTACCTAAATTACTATATCTATTTAGAACATTACCCATCCCTGTGCTATACTCCTACATCAATACGCTACAAACGGCTCTAACCAGATATCTATGGAAGCATAAGAGACCAAGATGCGCACTAGCTACCCTGACTAAACATAAAGCAGCGGGAGGAGTCTCTGTTCCTGACTTAAGAGATTACTATGAAGCAAACATACTGGCCCAAACTAGGGAATGGTTTCTCCCAGCCCCATCCAAACTCTGGAGTGTAATAGAACAGACAGAAGCTAAACAAAAAGATATGAAGCTCTGGCTATTGAGCGGCCAATCACTAACCCGCCCCCTTGCATCTTACTCACCCACGATTATAGCAACCCACAAAACATGGACCAAACTTATCAAATTCAAATGGACAGAGACTCCTACCGTCCCACTGAATCCACCATTAGATATAGTTAAACTACTAGTCCCCAACATTAGACTCTCAACCTGGATAAAAGGAAACAATCCCAAAATAAGCATTTTATACACAGCAGACTCCCCTAAACCATTTAAACAAATCCAATCGGAACTTAATCTACAGCCCCAGGACTACTTCACATTTCTACAATTGACACATTGCATGAAACATAACCAACAACTCCGAGCCCCAGTCCCCCTCAAAATATGGTCATTTCTTAACTATTCCCCCAACCCGAGCAAAGGCCTATCTGCAATAGTGCTGAAGGAGAAAAATATTCCATCTAAATCTTGCGCAATGCTTAAATGGGAAGAAGAGCTAGGAACTTCCTACACCACTAAACAATGGCTACTAGCGTCCAAAGAGGTCTACAAAGCCACCTCATGTGTGACCCTATGGGAACTCTCACACAAAATATCCCAGCGCTGGTACATAACCCCAGCTCTCATATCCAAATTTGGGGATGACCTTCCCTCCACATGCTGGAGAAGCTGTGGATGAAAGGGAACCCTTAAACATATCCTCTGGGACTGCCCAGGAATCCGGGAATTTTGGGGGAAAATTTTTAATTTACTAGCGACCATCACTAAAACCAGTATTACAGCAACTCCCGAGCTCGCAATCCTAAATCTCCATTCCGAACAAATTCCATCACCATCTAAAAAGGTGGCAATCCACATCCTCATGGCAGCAAGACTGTCCTTAACCAGGCTGTGGAAAAAAACCCACAATGCCAACTCTTGCTGAAGTTATCAATCTAACCCAAACGCACCACACCTATGAACTTATGCTAACTACCCACAAAGACCAAAGAATGCTGGAGGCCAACAAATGGGCCTCCTGGACTCAATGGTACGACTCCTACATCTGATAGTCATAACCCAAAACATACCTCACAGACCACGACAATCTCTCAAGGCTCTGGAACTTGTCCCTCTCCACCCCAATCTTCCTGTCCCCTCTACTATATCCTACCTGCCTTTTCTTCTTCTTTATAATACTTAAACTACGCAAAGTTGAAATATTCAAACTACATACTAGGGTTACAGACCCCAGAGTTTACTAGTTGAATCGAATAATATCTCTCAGCTGCAGCCAACCGGAGGTGGAGTGGGGACGTCCTTGCACAGGGCGCAGTTTGCACCCAATCGGGGTGCCTGAGGCAGGTCCCTACTGCTACTCTCCAAACCGGCACTAGAGTTATACAGGATGTTTGCCTGTAAGTTGTAATGCAAGAGTTGTACACTTTCCTATATGTATTACCAAATGCTCCAATGTGATATACTATACCCTAGTACTATTTACATCTTGTGTCTGTATCATATACGTTATTACTTTGTAATTCATAAACTACAATAAAAATATATAAAAAAAAAAAAAAGTAAAAGAAAATAACAAACATCCAGCAGCCCATTTATAGTCCTATATAAAACACGCTTCCCCCAGCTTGGTCGTGCCTCCCGGGGCTAGGGATGGTTGTCCCCATACGGCGGGCATGTGGCCCTTCTGTTTACGGCGGCGTTGCTTGGCAGCGCCTCCGCACTCGCCTCGGCGCCGACTCATCTGAGCATGCGCCATGATTGGCCTCACGCCTGGCCCAACCAGGTGTGTGGGAGGGGTCAGGCACGGACGCACCGGACTCAGCTGATGCTGATGATCCAGCGTCTCCATGCAGGAGATAAATGGAGCACCTGGTCCCACTCCTTTTGACGGTGGTTCCCCCAGAGACAGTGTGTGTTGTGTCCCCTGATGTGGTAAGTCAGGTTCTTTTGTGCTAGCCTCCTGGCCTCTTTCTGTGGGGTGGGGTGTTCGGTTACCCGTGCATTACCCCTTGGCTGACTGATCTGTAATTGACTCACATTGAAACTCTATACATGTCTTTATATTTAGATATATGCGCTGTGTCATCCCAGCTGTTCCTGGAATACAGGGTATCATTTTTCTTTTTAAGTTTCCTGGATCCTGGTTATATTTAAATTTGTTTTTGACATTGTCTCTGGGGTAATTGTTCTTGCCATAACTTTAATTGGAGGTAGGTTTTTTACATATAACTTTATACAATTGTCATTTGACTACTTTTTTTCTGATGGGTGCGTGGGGACTATATCTATCATCTGACTCCCCTTTTTAGCCCTCTCTCTTCCCCCCTCCTACTGCTTCTTTCTCTTCCCCTTTGTTTTCCCTTTTCTTTCTTTTCCCATGTTTTCCTCCTTTTTCTTTGCTCCCTCCTTTTCTCCCCTTTGTCCTACCTGTTTTCTCCCCCCTCTCTCCCTCTTTGTTCCCCTCCTCCTTTTCCTTCCCTGTTCTTTTCCCCTCTTTTGTCCTAGTCTATCCACTCGCCCAGGCCTTTTCCCCCCCCTGTCTTCCCTCATCCTCATCCCCCTTACCTGGCTCATTAGGTTTTTCCTAACCTTCCCCTTTCTCTTCCCTTTTTCTCCCATCTCCCCCACTATCCCCTCCCTTTCTTGCTTCTGGTCTATTATCCTCTTCTTATCTTTTCTTGTTCCCTTTTGCTCCACACCCCTCCACACCTTTCCAACTTCCAGCACGAGGATTCTCCTCTGCCACTTTTTGGCCTCCCTGGTTGATACATTATTTACACTATCCCATTTTTTACACATAGTTATTCTGCTCCATTTGTCCCCCATGTCCGCCGTGGGGGGATAGCCCCGTGTGGGCGTGTTTCTGGCCCCCAAGTTGGCTGCGACCATTGTGGGGTAAGTGAATATCTAAATTTCCCAGCTTCTCTTCCCCTTTCCCTGTTTAATGGTGTATACTAATTGATTGTTTCTATCTATGTATAGTTGTTTTAATACTCTAGCTGTGTTTTGATGAGAAAATCTCCTGAAGAAGCGGAACTCCCGCGAAACCGGTCGAGAACATCAGAGACTATATACAGCCTATCAATGATGGGCCAATGGTGCCCCTTTAGGGGCCACTATAGGCACCTTATGTAAACCCCATTGGGAGATGTATTTCACACTGTACAAGTGATATTATTATATGTCAGGTATGTAATTGATTTCAATAAATTGTTTTAATATTTGTACATACAATTGTGTTATCCTTGAGTGCCGAGATAGTCCATGCCTATAGCAATATTGGTGTTGGGTTGCTAGAGGGACATCCCATCTCCATATCCCCACTTTCACTTGATCTTCTAGGATGATGGCTTACTAATTAAATCTTTGAAGATGAGGAGGATCCTCTGATGGAGGGTTGTTGCTGGATTACTTGGGAGATCAGGCCCAGGTGTAGTAGTAGGCGTTCTCCTTCTTGAAAAGAAGAGAAGGCATATGTTTTGTTACGGTATGAAAAATTGAGGCGGAATGGAAAGGACCATCTATATTTGATTTCTTTTTGGGACAGAATTTGGAGTAGCGGTTTGAGCGATCTGCGCTTCTGCACTGTGTATGGGGAAATATCAGCGAAGATTTGAATTGGGTGCCCTTGCAGGAATAGATTGACTTCAGCTCTGGAGCACCTTATCACTTCTTACTTTACCCCGTAAAAATGAGGTTTAACTATGATGTCTCTTGGAAGGCCATCCGAGCGTGGTGGTTGTAGGGCTCTGTGTGCCCTGTCAAGCTCCAGTCTGTGATCTGGTATGTCCGGAATTGAGTTTTTGATCAGTGATCGAATTGCTGGGTGCACTTCTTTAACAGATTCCTGCAGGCCTCCAATCCTGAAATTGTACCGATCTGTTTTATTTTTGAGGTTGTCAATTTTAGCAAGCGCAGAATCTAACTGATCCTGGATGTCTTGCATTCTGACAGAATTTTGGTTGATTTTTGATATGGATTGGTCAGCTTTACTTTCCATGATATCAATTATGGCACCAAGTTGTTGAAGGTCTGCCTGTATAGACAGGGCCGTAGATAATTTTTTCTCCTGGGGGGGTTCAGCAGCAGGTACCAAGTGGTGGAGTGGGGGGGGGGACAAGCAGCACAGTAGCGAGCATGCACTGTGTGCCCCCGTAGCAAGCAGCTTTCTCTTGTGGCACACAGAGAAGAGGAGGATCAGGGCCAAAACCATTGCACAGAGCAGGTGAATATAACATGTTCTGCAGACGTACTACAGGAGATGGTCAGAGATTGCAGACATAGTACAGGAGGTGGTCAGAGACTGCAGACATATTGAAGGAGATGGTCAGAGACTGCAGTTGTACTACCCCAGATGGTCAGAGACCAACCATGTACTGTCTGATCTCCTATCCCTGTACATTGTCTGTTGATCACACACAAAGGTCCTTCCTGATCACAACAGGTGCTGTCAGTGTCCCCACACATGTCATTTACTTACTGTGTGACACTGACAATGAGGACAGGTCCCAGACTTTCAGCATGGACTGTACATGGACATGGACATGGACTCCTCCCCACTGACCACAGGTCTGGTTGTTAAGGGGTGGAGTGATTGGCTGTTAGGGGGATGTGGAGGTCATGTGATGCCAGGTCAGGCAGTGGTTGGTTGGGAATTGGAAGAGATGACGGAGCACCAAGTCTGGAACCAAGCTGCACAGCTGTAGTCTAACTCCACCCCAGTAGTATTTGGCAGCCATCTTTTTTTACGGGCAGTGCAGGTGCAAGGGGCAGCTGCTTTGTGCCCCACAACAATGACTATGGCTGAGCCCAAGGCAGCTGCCCCTTTTCCCCACGTTAAAGACAGCCTTGTGCGGGAGATGCGTTGCAGGTTTTCTGCACCACATCCTAGTGTGAGCAGGGGCATACTATTGCCTTTTCCTTGTTCAAACTTTTTATTGAGGAGGTAGAAAATTAACATAGTTACAACATTAAGGACCGGAAGGCCCCAAAGTATCACAGAGCAGCATTAGTACAGACATATACTTTGGCTAATCGGTAATTCCATTGAATACAAAGTAGGGTTAGAGGGGAGGAGTGCAATCGGCAGTAGAAGTAATCATCAGATAGGTTATTTGTTTCAATGCAGTCATGCATGAGCAGGGTTGCTCCATATAGTGGGATGATCCCGATGGTCTTAGGTAAGCTGCGTAACTCTGAGTAAATAAAAAGAAGAATGGAGAAGGTAGAAATAGAAGAAAGGGGATGGGTGAGTAAAGAAGAAGAGAGGGGGGGTACCGGGGGAATGGAGGGAGGGGGAAGTCGGAGGGAGATCGCTGCGTTTTTGCCATAGTGGAGATTTAAAGGTTATGGACAATGTTTTGCTATGGAAGAAAAAGGTTGGTGTCAAGGTCGTGTAAGGGTAGAAATCATCTTAAAGATATCTTTCCAAAACTCTTGGACATGTGGGCATTCCCACCATATATGCAGGTGGGTGCCTCTCTCTGTGCAGCCTCTGAAACAGTTTTGGGGGTAGTTAGCGGAATATTTTGCAATGCGTGCGGGTACCAGATACCAGCGGAATAGGACTTTGTAGTTAGCCTCTGGGGCTATTACGTTTTGTGAGGCTGATTTGGTAGCCGACCAGATCTCCTGCCATTCCTCTTCAGTTAGTTGGGTGTGCAGGTCTGTTTCCCACTTCTGCACATATGGGAGGGTGGAATGGGGAGGGAGGTCTAGGAGTTGACGATAGAGTAGGGAGATCAGTCCTCGCATGTGAGGGTCTCGGTCACAGGCTTGTTCGAAAAATGTCTTGTGTGGGGTTTCAGTCGAGGTACGAAGACAGGGGGAAAAGAAGATATCGGAATAGTTCCGAAGGAGGGAGCTCATGGGAGTTGGACAGGGTGGGAAAGGAAACATGTTCATCTGGGGTAGTAAAGGAGTAGGCTCGGGTCAGGCCCGCAGTTTGCCACTTAGAGAAGGAAGAAGGAGAGGACCAGGTGGGGTAGAACGAGGGGTTACGCAAGTAGGATAGGAGTGGGTTGTGGGGAGATTGCAGTTTGTATTTAAATTTAAGTCTGTCCCATAGGTGAAGGGATTGCCTAGTGATAGGGTTACGTATTGGTTTGCGGTCTGTGGGGTGTAGCCAAAGGAGGTTGGCTACTGAAAGGGGGTCGCAGTCAGCAGATTCAAGAGAAACCCATAACGGCGTTTCTTTCGTGGTGTGATATTTCGTTAGGATTGCTAGCTGGGCTGCTTGGTAGTATTTGTTGTAAAGTGGGAGTCCTAGGCCTCCTTGTAATTTCAGAAGATGGAGTATAGTTTTGGAAACTCTAGGCCTAGTTGTGCCCCATACAAATTTGAGAGTTCTGCGTTGGACAATGCGTAGGAAGTGAGCAGGGACGGGTGTGGGCAGTACACGAAACAGATATAACAGCTTCGGAAGGATGACCATTTTCGTAGCTGTGATCCTACCTAACCAAGAGAGGGGTAGGGAAGACCAGGAGGACAGCAGTCTAGTGAGATATTGAACCATGGGAGGGTAGTTGGCTGAGTAGAGGTTTGTGGGATCGGGGGTAAGTTTAATGCCCAGGTAGGATAAAGAATTTGTGACCCAATTGAAAGGGAAGGTTGTTTGTAGTTGGGATTGTAGGGTATGGGGCAGGGAGATGTTAAGAAATTTAGACTTACATGGGTTGACCACTAGCCCTGAGATAGAGGCGAATAGTGAGAGGTTAGCCATAAGGTTGGGAATAGTGATAAGCGGAGATGTGAGGAAAAGCAGTATATCATCTGCAAAGAGGCAGAGTTTGTGTTCATGACCCGCGATTTCCAAACCTTTGATATTTACATTCTCGCGTATCTGTTGGGCTAGTGGTTCAATGACCATGGCGAATAGGAGTGGTGAGAGGGGGCATCCCTGACGTGTACCTCTTTGAATAGGGAAGGGGTCCGAGGAATGACCGGCATAGGCAACGTGGGCGGATGGATTAGAGTAGAGAGAGAAAACCCATTGTAGGAAGTGTGGGCCAAAGCTCCATTTTTCTAAGACTGCCTGGAGATAAGGCCATGAAAGGCTGTCAAATGCTTTCTTTATGTCCAGTGAAAGGAGACACATGGGTATCTTTGGTGAGGGCAGGGGACAGGATATTTATGTATTGCTTGTAATAGGCGGCTGTAAAGCCATCTGGGCCTGGGCGTTTATTATTTTTCAATGACTTGATCGCAGTGCGTATCTCATCTTCTGTGATGTGTTGCTCAAGGAGAGTCCGGTGTTGGGGGGAGAGAGCAGGGAGGTTGATAGAGTTTAGAAAGTCGTGAGTTTTGGAGGAGGTATCTGGGGGGGAGTAGAGTTCAGCCAGTCGCGTACGGAAGAGATGTAAGATTTTGACTGGGTTACTGGTAAAGGAACTGGGGGCACTTTTTAGCCGAATGGGTTTGTAGGGTTTTTCTAGGTTCTTAAGAGAAAGGGCAAGGAATGTGTCCGGTTTGTTGGCTTTCACGTAAAAGCGGTGGTGTGAATGGCGCAGGGCCTTTTCTGCTGCTTCAGTCATAAAGAGATCTAGTTCAAGTTTGGCTTTGTCTAATCTGGTCTTGTTAGTGAGGGTAGGTGAGGATTGAAAGGTCTCATGGGCAAGGGTGAATTCTTGCTCTAAGGAAGAGAATTTGTTTTGGCGCTCTTTCTTCCTGCGTGTGGCTATGCTTATTAGGGTTCCTCGGAGGACTGGTTTGTGGGCTTGCCAAACTAGGAGGGGGGAAGTTTCTGAAGTGGTATTCAGAGCGAAGTATTCTTTGAGGGATGTTTCTATCTCGAGGGCATGGGATGGATGCGAGAGAAGGGTGTCATTAAGTGACCACGGTCTCCTGCTTTGAGGGGGGAGTAATGTTGAGAGGGTAGTCAGAGTGGTGTTATGGTCAGACCATGGGATAGGAACTATTAGAGACGAGGAGATTTGGGGGACGGTGCCAACTGTGGTGAAAACATGATCTATACGTGAGAACGAGTTATGGGGATGGGAGTAGTAGGTAAATTGTTTTTTTAGGGGGTTCATTTCCCACCAGGTGTCGACCAGGGAGTGTTTGGCCAGGAGTTGTTGGAAGGTGAGTTTGCGGGGAGATGTTTGTGGGGCGTAAGGGGACTTATCGAGGAATGGAAGGAGAACCTGGGTGGAGTATACTCCTATGAGGGTGGTGCCCAATTTATGTGTGTCCAGAGTTTTGAAAAAATGAGAAAGGAACGGGGTAGGGGTCTGATTTGGGGCATAGTAAGAGGCCACAGTTATTGGTGTGTCAATTAAGTGGCCTGTCAGAATCAGGTATCTACCTTCGGGGTCTTGGATTGCTCATTTTAACGTGAAGGGGGTGGATTTGTGGAAGGCAATTAGGACGCCTCTTTTTTTGGAGCTGGCTGAGGCGGTGTAAAATTGAGGGTAGGCAGGGCACAACAATTTAGGTGATTGTTGTGTTGAGAAGTGGGTTTCCTGTATGCACACAATGTGTGCTTTAAGCGAGGCATATGTGCGAAAGGCTTTTCGCCTCTTGTTAGGGGAGTTAAGTCCCTGAGCGTTGTGGGAAAGGAAATTGAGGTTAGCCATTTGTTACAGGTGGGGGGTTGGCTGACAGAAAAGTGTTACTTACTGCATCCTGCGATCTCCGTCCGACGTGGGGGGGTAGGTAAAGGACGAGAGGGAGGGCTGAAACATAGAGAAACAGTGAGAGGTTAGAATAACAGAGAGAAAGACAAGAACAATGTGTGGTGCCCCTTGAGGGATCTTGTAGGATCCATTCAAGGGGGAACATGTTGCCCGGGGAGTCCCAAAAATAGGGAGTCGCTGGGCAAGTGGAGGTGCTGCAGTGACATGCAGCCCGGAGGTCCGGACAAGGCTAATTTAAACATTCTTAAACAAGCCAGTATGGCATAAAAAGTTAACTTTACTTATCAAATACCAAAAACATGGGCCGAGATGAGAGGAAAAAATAAATCTCGGTTAAAGGGCAAACTTGTCCTTAGTTGAATAACATGAGAGGTGAAACTTGTGGTTATGGTCTGTTCACAAGATCTCATTGGGTGTTTATCTAGCGTGAACACCAGGGGGTTTGTGGTGGGGTATCTTAGGGTATATATGTGGGTCGGGTCGCCACAGAAATCAGAGATGCGGAACATGCGAAGAGACCAAACCTCTAATGGCTATAGTTTGCTGGACCTGTAAGAGTTGAGTGGATAGTTGCAACTACAGGCACGAGAGTTCCCTGTGTACCAGGAGTTTGCTTGATGGGGATGTGAGTTGCAACTATTAAGTTATATAGGTGTAGTCAAAGGGGGATTGGTCCGATATCATAGGTCAGTTGTGGAGAACCTTGAGGCAAGGATTCTTGAAGTGGCGTCTCGGGTGGCGTGGTGAGCAGTTCAGATAGTCAAGGGGGTAGTTCCAATGTGGTTAAGGTTGTGCGGTGTAACTTAAAGATTGTTCAGTCCATGGAGTCTTCCATGTCACGGGAGATAGGTGTCGTTCTGATCCGTTTTGAGGATGAAGGGGTTGAATGCGGTGCCTTTGCTGGGGAACAGGAGGGAGAGCGTCTGCAAGTGCTTTGAGCTGGAGTGGGGGTGTTAGGATCCAGATGTAGTTTACGAAGACAATCTTGTAGTTCCTCTGCAGTCTTGCAGGCATATTTCTGCCCATGGTAGGTGAATCGCAGAGCAAAGGGGAAGCTCCAGGAATATGTTATCTGGCGTTGTTGCAGGATTTGCAAGTGGGGCTTAAAGGTGCGGCGTCTGACAATCGTGGATTGGGAGAGATCTGCGAACAGTTGATATTGATGATTCTGGAAAGTAAGCGTTTCCTTGTGTCTGGCGGCTTGTTGCAGTTGCTCTTTTGTGCGATAGCAATGCAACTTGACCACGATATCTCGTGGTGGGCCGTTTTGCTTACGGGGGGCGAGTGTCCTATGGACACGGTTCAGTTCCAGGCGTTCTATGGGGATAGAGGGGGCTAGCTCCTGGAATAGTGCAGTGACTGTGGACTGTAGGTCTTCTACAGTTTCAGGGATGCCCCTCATGCGGAGATTCGATCGTCTTGAGCGATTTTCAAAGTCCTCTAATTGTGACTGTAATGTGAGATTCTCCTCTCTAAGCGCTTCCGTGTCATTAGATTGGGTTGCAAGCTGTTGTTCAAGGTCATCCACTCTTTGTTCTAGATCAGAGGTGCGCTGACCCAGCTCCCTGATTTCCCTGGTTAGCTGATCAGTGATTTGATCTGAGGTGTGCTGCAAAGCACGGTGAAGCATTTTCTCAAATTGTTTGAGGATGTCGGTTTGTGAGTCTCCTGAGAGGGGAGCTGCCAGGGAGTCTGTGTCTGACTCACCTTCATCCGGGTGGCGGAGGCGAGGGAGCCTTGGAGAGCGCGGCGTGGAAGCCTTGGAAGTGTTAGGCAGCGCCATCTTGCTGGAGGCCCGAGCCAGGGCCTCGCGTATAGTCTTCGTGCGAAGCTTCGATTTGGACCCGGTGGCAACCATCCCGGTCGTAGCGTGGCGGTCCTGGGGCTTTAGGGGGATGTTGCAGTGGGTGTTGCCCTGTGCCTGGCTTGGCGCTGAAAGCCCTCGGAACCTCCGGGCTGAGCGGAGCTCTAAAGCGGCATGTCCGTCCGCTCGGCTTCGCGCATGCGCACCTACTACTATTGCCTTTTCAACACAATTAAAAAAGAGCCAGGGCACTAAGGGTAGCAAACAGTCCAGCCTGGTTCTGGCAGCAATGTTGTTGTGCCTGGTAACCCCTCAGCCCTTTGGCTCTGCAGTCAGCACAACAACATAGCTGACAGGGCCAGGCTGGACTGTTAGTACCAACCAAGCAGTGGAAAATGGTAACCCGTGAATCCAGTGATTAATGAATAATTTTGCCTGTTGCCACACTCACTTACCTCAATGGCAGCACAGCAGTGGTGGCAAGTGGTCTGTGATGACCATCTCTCAGGCAGCAAGCAAGCCAAAAAGGAAAGAGGGAGGCTCAGCTCCTTAGTAGCAGTACTCCTACCTTGCATGTTCTCCGCTACATTCTCCTCCAAAGTCCAAGGCGGGAAGTACAGAGTGTAGAGACAGTCGGGCACAGTGGGCGGGACTACAGGCGCCGCCTGCTCCCACTGTGTCTATGATCTGTTCCGCTGGGAACCCAGCACAGCCTGGTCGTAACAGAGTGACGTAAGTGCCTGTGACAGTGTGCCTTACACCCGACCTGCTGCATCCACTTTGTCCGCAATACTGACTGCTGTGCTCTGCTGTTTGTTGTTGCGGTGCTGGGAGGCGACAGGGCAGAGACACATTTATTTTTGGCAAGATGCTCTGGGGGGGTTTGAACACCCCAAACCCCCCTTATCTATGCCCCTGTGTATAGAGGTAGTTATCTGGGCGCAGTCTGTGCTAGGCCTCTGGAGAGCATTTTGGAGAAGGTCGCCATCATGGAGGGTAAATCGATGGGTGAGGGAGGGTGGCCGTGAGGCCTGCTGGTTCTAGTGTCTAACTCATCTCAGGGTTCATTCAGGGGAGTGGTGAGGCCATCCACCGCTCTCCCCAGCAGGGATTCTGTGGTAGCTGGGGAGTAAGCGGGATGCAGAGGGTTTCTCATCGCGGAGAGTAGTGGTGGAAAGTCCTCAGTTCCCTCTATGTCCTGGTCTGCTATAGACGCTGCTCCCCTGGTCTGTTTGCCTTGTGCTGCTGCGGCCACAATCTTGGGCTGGCTCAGTGACCTCAGGGATTGCTCAGGCTGTCGGGAGAGGTATCTGCGGATGGTTCACGTGGACATTGGGTTGTAACCGGGATGTTCCCAGATCGGATGCCGCTGGTGTCGGGCCGGAACGAATGCTCTACGGACTGTAGTAGGGAAGATAAGGCCAGAGTAGTGCAGAATGTCCGGGCATCGCGGCCATCTTGGAAGCTCCCGCGCATGCGCCGTTTCACCCACTTGTTATGTGGGTTTCATCAGGGCGGGCTGACATCTAGATCTCTGCCTCTTATAAAGGCTCAGAGATGATCCCTGCAGGGGATATCCAGTGATGTCACTTCTGCCCATCTTGCTGTCAATTTAACCCCCTCAGGGGTCCAGGTTGTTGCCCTTACAAGGTTACTTGTGTATGCTGCCATCTTGTGGCCATATTGGGTAATACAGTTACAAAGAAATGCCCAAAGACATATACATATTTATTTTCCTCAAAGGAATCCCCATATTACTTAAGTATACACCATGCATCTAAATGATTGCTCATACAGTTCCCAGTGATTGAGGGAAGATAATCAGAGGGGAATCAGACAGGCAATTGACTCCAGCAGGGGGTTGAAGAGGGTAAGCAAGTAGAATGAAACGGACTGCTCGGTAACAATATAATTGCTGATGGCTGAAGCCATCTAAGGCATTAATGTGTTCCGGTCTTAATGACCAGTGGCTTTCACTGTTCTCTGCTAGTGTGGGTATCTTTCTAAAAAGGAATAGATAGAGCCAAAGGTGGACATGACCACAGCTACCCCATTGAGACCAATGGATAACATGGCTTCATAGTGGTCAATGCTCACCAGGGGGTTAGAAAAACTTGCAGGTTTAGTTCAGTAGTCAACCCATTTGGAGCAAGACAACCCAGGAGGAAAATCCACTCCTTTTCATTCTGGAGCAGGACCATGCTAAAGTCCCCTCTTCTATTAGATAATATATGCCTTTAACTTTTAACCCATTCAGGCATCCATGATGGTATTTAGCGAAGTGTTCATCTAATGGGGTCTCGTCATCTGGGCTCGGATGCTGGACAGATGTTCTCAGATGTATATCTTCAGCGGGCGTTTTTTTCCCCCCACATATATCATTTGGCAAGGACATTCTATCATTCTATCAGAACACAAGACTGAACCTTTAAAACAGAATCCAAACGGTCAGGGTAAAAGGCACACATCCCTTGTGCTGGAGGTAAGATATTGTCGAACTTAGAGGAAGTTTCCAAACAGGGCTCAAGGCTGTCAGAGGTAAGTTCAGCATCTGGGAGGAATAGATTCAGACTGTGGCAATTGGCTGGAGAGGTGGCCTGTAGAGGATTCAATACACTTTTCAGTGTCTTTTGCCACAACAGGATCAAATAAAAATTGTCATGATCAGGATCCTAATAGGACTGTAATAAAGGCACATGACTAGTACTGGCCACAAAATAGTTACAAATGGGCAACTGATCAGCAGTTTTATGCAGTTCTGGATGCAGATCTGGAACCAGGACCTAATTCCCCCTGTAGACCAATCTATGTGTGGGTTATAGAGTCTAAGCCAAGGATAACCTAAGATAAGGGGATAGGCAGGAGATGTTATCAAGTAGAAGCTGATTGTTTCCCTATTCCCCAATGGTCAGAATAATAGTTACAGTGCACAAGGTAACCAGAGAGTTATCAACAGGTAAGACTGAAAAGGGTTTGTGCACATTAGTCAAGGGAATCTGTAGACGGAGTTCTAGGTCCATATCAATGTAATTGCTAGCAGCACCAGAATCTATGAAAGCAGAGAGGTAATGAGAAAACTTGGCAGAACAGATAGTTGATCTCGGGGGGAACCTGTCATTGTATAGTCTAAAGAAGCAGACCCCAACCGCACTAGACTCCTGGCGTTTCCCAGCTTATTAGAGCAGCTGGTGACAAAGTAGCCATGGTTGCCGCAGTATAAACAGAATCCCTGTGATCTTCTTCTAGGCTTTTCCCCGGAGGATATATGGGTAGTGCCAATTTGCATAGGCTCATCCTCCTGGAGAGGTTGAGAAGTCTGATGGAGAAGAAGTGGGCAGCGTACTAGGGGGCAAAGAAACAAACTTCTCTGCATACCTTTCCCATAAATACCTGTCTATACGGATCCCTACTTGCATGTTTTATCCAACGACTTTGGTTCAGGGTAGTGCACTAAGGAGTCTTTGATGGAGTCTGATAATTCTAACCTCGTATAGTGGACCGTGCAATCTGTGGGATATGATGTGGTGGTATCCTCATCCCAGTGTTAGATCCAAAAATGAATTTCCCCCAAGAAAAGGGACTTTAAATAGGTCACCAACCACATGAACTTATATAAAATATATTTATTTTGCGTATAAATTACATCAATGATTCTATATTGAAAAAAGGTGGGGAGTTTTCTGATATCAACTATTTCAAGAAAAGGACTTTCCATTATTGTATACAGTCATCTGCCTCAACCCGTTGTGCAGCCACCCCTGATGAAGGACTTTTTTCTTTATGCTCCGAAACGCATGTGTTGGGTAACCGCATTCCAACGCGGAAGGCTACCGCATTCCATCTTGCAGACAACGGACTCTCAATTATGCTCTTGTGAGCAATTTACCAACAAGGTAACATTGGCGCAGTGACAACTGTAACTTACTGTATTTATATTTCACCTTTTTTCAATATAGAATCATTGATGTAATTTATACGCGAAATAAATATATTTGATATAAGTTTATGTGGTTGGTGACCTATTTAAAGTCCCTTTTCTTGGGGGAAATGCATTTTTGTAGATAATCCTAACCTGAACAGGCTTTTTATAGAGCTGGGTCATTCCACCCTGAGTCAGGTGCCCAGCGGAGGAAATCAGAACAGTATTGTTCAGTGGTGCGTTTACCCTGGTGTAATGACTTCAGGTTAGTTTCAGCTGAGTGGGCACAGTCAGGATCATCATAGAGTCAACCCAGGGCCTTGAAAAAGCTTCAACTGACCCTCTAGCTGGGTTATCTGTGGGGAGACTAAAAGCCCAAGCCTGAGGGTCCCTTTGCAACCATGTAATAATCCGATTAATCCGCTGTGCTTCAGAACCAGCAAAGCGTGGCTTAAGCTTAAGGTATAGCATACAACTATTTTTAAATTTGGAAAATATATGGGGATCCCTAGAAAAATGATCAGGCGAGTTAAGCTTGGGCTCTGGCTTCTGCATTATTGCTGGAGGCGCGTTTACGTGCACAGACAGTTCATGGACTCGGCATGGTAGTTTGCAAATCTCTTCAGCAAATAAACGAGCCTATGTAGAGTCCACCTTCACAGAAAATTTTTGTTGTTAAAGGTTTGTGATAATGTCACACTTACCCCAAACGTAGGTGGTCAGACACTATAGCTGGCTACTGTGTTCTTCAGCTATAGCAGCCTCCTTTTCCATAAGGCAAGCAGGCCTACTGGTACTTGGTTGCACCCAGGACTTATACACATTTCTATAGTGCCTGGCTACCATGCCAGGGCATGCGTGAACTGAGAAAAGCAAACAGGTACTTGCAGATGGCAGACAGGCAGAGTGGTTCAATGACAGTCCAGGTAAAAATCAGGCAGAATTCAGAGAATAGTTGTTATCCAGTCCAAGGTCATTCACAGGGAAATCCAATCTAGCAGAGCAGACAAACAGGGAGCTTTGAAGACGTGTTAAAAACGCAATATCACAAGCATGAGACTGAAAGTTTGGCTGACTTAAATCAGATCTGGTCTCCACCCGAAGCCTGGCCACAATCAATCACCTTGCAGGCGGACAGACAGACAAGGAGAATGCCATAGCCAAAACCAGGATGTTGGAACCAGCAGTCATGATGGAGCAGGATGCATACGCTTCTTAAAGTGGGTGAACTGTCCAAATCTGGCCATTTAGTTTGGTGAGCTGCAAAAAGCTTGGGTTCTGGTTGAACTCATGGTCTACTCAAATCTTAAGCTTATCCCTACTAATATGTTTTAAACAAACTCATTAAATGTGTTATTTTGTACCTGAAATGCACTCTGCAAACCCCAAAACATCAACTATTTTCTGAAAGTCGAGACAGTTGAGAATTAAATGGTGATAGTTTTTTATTACACATGATATTTTCTCTATTGCTTCTGAAATCTATTACATTTTCCTTAAAAATAATGCTCAAATAAACTCTAGTGCACACAAACAAATAATGCTCAAATAAACTCTAGTGCACACAAACACAATATAATCCCAATTTCTAGTAAAATAGAATTTTTTTGTCACGCATCAAAATTGCTTGAACCTATGCAGCAGTGAAAAGTGATGATACTCCAAATTGTCTATAGGTGAACCTTGAAAAGCTTTTAAAGATTACCAGTTTAGAGTTAGATGTGAATAAGACCCCTTTCACACTGAGGCAGTTTTCAGGCATTTTAGTGCTAAAAATAGCGCCTGTAAAGTG
Organism: Glandirana rugosa; assembly: GCA_018402905.1. Taxonomy (NCBI): domain Eukaryota; kingdom Metazoa; phylum Chordata; class Amphibia; order Anura; family Ranidae; genus Glandirana; species Glandirana rugosa. The sequence continues at coordinate 271,315 of BLSH010274646.1, forward strand.
CCTGAAATCTGCCTCTCAATAATCCCCAGTGTGAAAGCCTGAGTGCTTTCACACTGGGGAAACAAAGTCCTGCAAACAGCATCTTTGGGGCAGTGTGGAAGCACTGTATACAGAGCTCCTACACCGCCCCTGCCATTGCAATGAATGGCCATCGCTTCCGAATCGATTTGCAGCCACAACACAGGTGCTTTTAACCCCTTGTTAACCCTTTCTGGGGGGTTAAAAGCGCCCCCGCTAGTGGCTGCAAAATGCAGCTGTTAGAGGGGTCCTATGCCCCTAGAATTATTTCTCTCACTCCAGTGTGTGCAGCAATAGCTATTATTCGTGGCAATAGGAACATTATTATAGGCATATGCACCTCACACTCACATTTGTATGTGCATGCACATGGGTACCGGGGGCTGTTAAATTTTTTTTGAGAATTCTTTAAAAAATGGGGGCTGACAAGCCCCATATATGATAGCATAGTGCAGGTGATAGGTGCTTTTTGGGTAGAAATATTGTTACCAAGAATTATTGTGCAATACAAGTATGCATTGATACTAAAAAGTGCATTATGATTGTTTTTTCACACTGTGGTTAAGGGCTTTTGTGTGTACTGTCATATACTTTTATAATATTAGATATAGCATACATATTATTAATAATCTGTTTTCAGAAAAAACAAACATTCCATGTACTGGAAGAAAACATTTTCACTGTTTTCTAGTGCTACCCAATATGTACTTCTACATGTGAATTTGAAATGTATCTCAGTAAAGTCTTTCTAAAGAACAGTAAGGTGAAATCAGTTAGCATTGGCTTGAAGTGTATTGCATTACAAAAGGTCAGATCAACGTTTATAGTTACTGAATAGAAGAAGCATCAATTTCAAAGGGGCTGCAGTTCTACAATGAGTAGTGTTAGAGAGGAAAATAGGACTTTGTAGTCTTCTTGATATACCAATTCCCACAAAGGTATTCTTTTTTAACAGGAGAATATGTTATATCTTTCACAACACATAAATTGTGCCTAGAATTTTAAATATATGGATGCAACTTTTACAAATACTATAGATTCAACAATTGCATGTTTCCTCAGTATTTCCACAGTTTTTTAATATGAAATATGGAAGTTATTTATTACTATTATCATTATAGTCCTTTGTTTTGCATGCTAGTACATACTATACTTTCACTTGTTAAAACGTGTTAAGTACAGCACAAAGAGCAATGAAGGGCTGCAAAAATTATCCAACAAAGACTTGTTTTAAAGGTCCACTCCATTCAAAACTATTTTCAAGTTTTATTTGAAGGTTTTTAACACCATTCTGTCCGGCCTATAGTAAAATGATGGCTGGGAAGTAGAGTTGAGCGAACCTGAACTGTAAAGTTCCGGTTCGTACCGGATTTTAGGGTGTCCGTGTCCCGAACCCAGACATTTGAGAAAAAGTCCAGGTTCGGGTATTTTTTTGCGCCTTTTCGCGCCTGTTGAATAGCTGCAGGGCAGCCAATCAACAAGCGTTTCACTCATTTGCTCTTAGAAGCCATCACAGCCATGCCTACTAATGGCATGGCTGCGATTGGCCAGTGCATCATGTGACCCAGCCTCTGTATAAGCTGGAGTCACATAGTGCTGCATGTCACATCATCTCATACTAG
>BLSH010274646.1:311378-325905 GCA_018402905.1 Glandirana rugosa
AAACCGGTCTTAAATATTTGTACTTTCTTGACTTGTTAGGGTCTCAAGTGCATCAGTACATCAGGTGTGATCAGGTATGATCAATTTTCAATGATTGGCACCATAGTTTGTAGATTCTATAACTTTCACAAGGACCAAATAATATACACCTATTTCAGTTATTTTTTCCAAAGATATGTAGCAGTATAAATTCTGGCCAAAAATTTATGAAGAAAAATTACAAATTTGCTAAATTTTTTGATAGAAACTAAGAAAAAAGCATTTTTTCACAAAATTTTCAGTCATTTTTTATTTATAGCACAAAAAATAAAAAAACCCACCAAAATACCACCAAAAGAAAGCTCTATTTGTGTGAAAAAAGGATGCAAATTTCATATGGGTACAGTGTTGCATGACTGAGTAATTGTCATTCAAAGTGTGATAGCACTGAAAGCTGAAAAATGGCCTGGACAGGAAGGGGGGTTTCGTGCCCAGTATTGATGTGGTTAATCACATAGAATATCTGTATATCACACTTTTGTTGGATTTGGGTTTAGCAGCATTGCGCTATATAAACATATAGCCAGCTTAGCTCTAAAGGAGGGGGTACACCACCAATATGCATCAGATTTCACCCTTTGCTGTGTCCACACCTTATTACTACTGTGTGTTTTTTGACTCACTGAGAGTTGCCACTCTGTGAGTATCCACTTTTAAAAAATGTTTGACTTTCATTAAGGCCTCATGTACGCAGGACATTTTTGGACATTTTTGGACATTTTTACAGCTGCTGTTTTTGGCTTAAGACAATATTTTCTACAGTCAATAAACTCTCCATCATGTTATCCTATGTGTTCATGCATACATAGGTTGCTATCAACTGTTTTGGGCAGGGACGTTTTTGAGCTGTAAAAAAACCCCAAGACTAATGGGTTCTGAGAGACGTTTTTCAGCTGTAAAAATGCTCTAACACTCAACAATGCTCAAAAATGTGCAAAAATGTGGCTCACCAACGTTTTTGGATGTTTTTGGTCCATTGAAAAAAAAAAACGTTACTGCTCAAAAACGTTAGTGCAAAACGCTGGTAAAAGCTGAAAAACTCAGTGCAAAGCTAGTGATGTTTTTAGAATGTTTTTTTAATGTCCTGTGTGCATGGAGCCTAAATGTCTCTGGTAATGCACTAGGTACGTACCCCTTCCTTTTGTTTTATTTTTAAAGGTTATAGTGTCTACAAACTATGGGAAAGATTTTTTAAACACTTTTTGGGGACCAGTGACACCAATACAGTGATCAGTGCTAAAAAATGCACTGTCCCTGTATAAATGACACTAGCAGGGAAGGGGTTAACATCGGGGAAAAACAGAGATCTCAGAAAAACACAAGATCTCTATTTTCCTCCCTCACAGAATGAAGGTCTGCCTTGTTTACATATACATGATTGCAGGTGGCCGGCATTCAATCACAGCAGGAGCGGGTCACCAGCGGTGCACGCGCCCCAGGCCTCGTGCACAAAATCACATATGGGTACGTGATTTCACACAGCCAGGTCGCCCTGCCACAGTATATATCCAGTAGGTGGTCTGGAAGCAGTTTAAATAAGGGGGTCCCAGGTATCCAGCCCTTCCGCTTATGGGAATGAGTATGGAGTGCATAGTAGCTATTGTTACTTATTCAGTAAAAAAAATATATAGATAAGAGTCCACAGCACTCACACTGTAGAAAAAGCATTTTATTGAAAAATAATCATTTAAAACCAAAAAAAGTGTGAAACACTATGAAAGGTGCCTCAACTATTCATGCAGCAAAAGGGAAGGGGGAGAGGGATGCGGACATGGATCTCAACTTTGTGTAGAAAGTTGAGTTCAGTAACAGTATGGTCGGCTCACCTTGTGATACAAAGTGGGGTTCACCTTAACTGGACCGGTGTAGACTATGTTCCACTGGTGGGAAGGGGACAGACCCTGCCCAAAGCTGGTCCATTGCTCCAACTGGAGAACAAGGGATAACCCTGCGACATGTACTGAAAGTATTGTAACTTTATTAATCTGGAAATTTAGTAGAACAACAAGAATACTTGGCAAAGATTAAAATGACAACGTTGTCTAATAAAATACCAGCCCGGGGTCACACTCATGCCATAATCATAATGAAAATTACATTAAATAGTTAGCAGGGACTTTTGCATGGATTCTAGGTAATCTTATCACTAGCCTCAGCTTAATGAAGTGCTAATGGCTATAGTGTGGAACTTCTAGGTCCATCAATGCCCTATACTGGAGTATAGATATGCTGAATAATGAAGCAGCTATGGAAAAAGCACACAAAAGGAAGAACTCATTAGCATAAAGTCTATAGAGTGTTACTAAGCTAGCTATTGCCAGCTTCAGTGAGAGCGGACTGCTAAGGTCCATGTTGGCCGCGGCTGCTGGGTATAGCGTTGATCCTGCTGGCGGGATATAACTCACTGTTAGACGTTTTCCTCTGGGCAGGGATCCTGCTATCCTCTCAGATTGATTCTCATGTGAGCTCCATACACTGATCCTGGCACAACCCGTTGTCCAGATTCGTGTCCCCGGATCCTCAGGCAGTGTGGCTGTTGATGTAGACGGACACTGCCGGTCCTCCGTGCAGTGTGCAGACAAACAAGTCCTCGGCACTCCGATCCAGGGAGCCCGCACTTTTTGCAGTCTTTTAGAGCAACCAAACACATGCTCTTAGCTCCCTTAGTCTAGCTTATTGAGTCTTGTTGTTCTATTACATTTCTAGATTAATAAAGTTACAATGTTTTCAGTACATGTCGCAGGGTTATCCCTTGTTCTCCAGTTGGAGCAACAGACCAGCTTTGGGCAGGGTCTGTCACCTTCCCCCCAGTGGAACACAGCCTCAACTATTCATCCATACAAACACAGCTACCTGTATTATGATGATTCTTTTCCTTGCTACTTCTGCCAACGCTCTATCATTGGCCATACTCTGTCACCTGCCCACAATTTACATGCAATGAACTGTGGGGGATTTGCTTTGGGTACTGAGATGGACGACCCTTGGTACTCCAACCCAGCAACAAACCTGAACCTCAACCCTACTTACCACCAGTATATGGGAATGATGTTTTTTCCATTATTACCTTCCCAGTGGTCCACAAATAACAAAAATCTATCCTAGAAAGAGTTACTCTGTGTTTATTAGGCTACAGATAACATCTCTAAACTGCACAGCAAATGCTACCGCCAAAAGTGGTTGCCACCCCTCCCTTACATTGGCTCAGTTTACAAAATGACCACGGCCCACACCCAAGATGAGTCTATATTTCACCCAAGGGAAACTGAATAACTAAAAAAAGCGTAATAAATAACTCCCTAGCCTAATGTCAGTTCCTTAAAACCACAGTTAATAAGTTTGCATACCCTGGCAGAATTTATGATTTCTTGCCCATTTTTCAGAGAATATGAATGATAACACAAAAACATTTCTTTCACTCATGGTAAGTGTTTGACTGAAGCTATTTATTATCAATCAACTGTGTTTACCCTTTTTAAATCATAATGACAACAGAAACTACACAAATGACCCTGATCAAAGGTTTACATACCCTGGTGATTTTGGCCTGTTAACATGCACACAAGCTGACACAAAGGGGGTTGAATGGCTATTAAAGGTGCTCACCTGTGATCTGCTTGCTTGTAATTAGTGTGTGTGTATAAAAGGTCAATGAGTTTGTGGACTCCTGACAGACCCTTGCATCTTTCATCCAGTGCTGCAGTGACGTTTCTGGATTCTGAGTCATGGGGAAAGCAAAAGAATTGTCAAAGGATCTGCAGGAAAAGGTAGTTGAACTGTATAAAACAGGAAAGGGATATAAAAAGATAACCAAGGAATTGAGAATGCCAATCAGCAGTGTTCAAACTCTAATCAAGAAGGAAAATGAGGGGTTCTGTTAAAACCAAACCACGGTCAGGTAGACCAACTAAGATTTCAGCCACAACTGCCAGGAAAATTGTTCGGGATGCAAATAAAAACCCATAAATAACTTCAGGTGAAATACAGGACTCTGAAAACATGTGGTGTGGCTGTTCCAAGATGCACAATAAGGAGGTACTTGAAGAAACATGGGCTGCATGGTCGCCAGAAGAAAGCCTACATAAATGCCATAAAGTATCTCGTTTACAATACGCCAAACAGCACAGAGACAAGCCTCAAACCTTCTGGCACAAAGTCATTTGGAGTGATGAGACCAAAATTGAGCTTTTTGACCACAACCATAAACGCTACAATTGGAGAGGAGTCAACAAGGCCTGTGAAACACGGAGTTCCCCATGTTTTGGGGATGTGTGAGCTACAAAGGCACGGGAAATTTGGTCAAAATTGATAGCAAGATCAATGCAGTACGTTATCAAAAAATACTGGAGGAACATTTGCATTCATCAGCCAGGAAGCTGTACATTCCAACACGACAATGATCCAAAACACAAGGTCAAGTCAACCTGTCATTGGCTAAAGCAGAATAAAGTGAAGGTTCTGAAGTGGCCATCTCAATCTCCTGACCTCAATCTCATTGAGCCACTCTGGGGAGATCTCAAACGTGCAGTTCATGAAAGACAGCCCAAGAATTTCCAGGAACTGGAGGCTTTTTGTCAAGACGAATGGGCAGCTTTACCATCTGAGAAGATAAAGAGCTTCATCCATAAATACCACAAAAGACTTCAAGCTGTCATTGATGTTAAAGGGGGCAATACGCGGTATTAAGAACTGGGGGGCGTGGCGTAACAGTGGACCGGCATGGATGCATAAACTGAGAGCTCCATCCACCAAGGCAACCTTCAGAGCTCCATAAGCAGACAGACTCCTCACAACTGACTGCACAATGGCTGGGAGAAACACCTCGGCACCCCGCAACTATGCCAACTCCGGTACCCACCATTCCGGAGCTATTCAGGACTCAGCACCCGGATCCATAGGCCTCATTACAGGCAGCAGAAGCAGAGATGATACGCAGCTCCCTTTCGCAGGACCCTTTGAGCCAGATGAGTGCTCCGATCACACAACACTCTCCGCTCCCATGCCTTGCAGACCTCCAGAGCGACATTAAAGCTGTCGCTACCCGGCTGGAGCACGTGGAGGCAGTGGCCATGGCACATGGAGGCCGCCATCCACCAAGTGCAAGAAGCTGTGAGAAAACAGGTCCAACACCTTGTAGACATGCACCGGCATATAGAGGACCTTGACAACAGGGGCCGGAGGTGGAACCTCAGGTTTAGGGGGATCTCTGAAGCGGTTGAAGGGCCTCAGTTACAACAGACCGTGTGCGCCATATGCAACACCCTACTGAGCAGACCACAGGATGCCCCAATTGACATGGAGCGCTGCCACAGGGTGCTGCGACCGAGAGGACAGGACAACGATCCCCCCAGAGACACAATTTGTTTTGTCAGCTTTACCCAGAAAGAAGAAGTACTAAGGCAAGCTAGAACCCAGGGGCAGTAACACCATGATGGTCAGCAGATCCAGATCTTCCAGGACCTGTCCACTATCACAGGAGGGACTTGCGCCCCTTGCTTATAGCCTTAAGGGAAAGGTAAATAATTTACAGGTGGAGGTTCCCATTTTGTCTCTCTGCCACCAGCAATAACCTTACTGCCTTACTGCACACGCCAATGGATTTGCTGACCTTTTGTGAAACACTGGGAATACAGCTGATTCCTGTCCCGGACTGGTTTAGCTTGTTTATGCAGATGGAGCCCTGGATACCAGCCCAACAGGACAAGACCCCACACTCCAATTGACACAGGCAGAGGTGCCGTAGATCTTCTTCAGCTTCCTCCCTGAGGGACGGTGAAGCCATGCACACAGAAGAAGACCAAAGATCCACCCCGTCCTCAGCACGCAGGTGAACGGACAACTGACACCCCACAGGTAGCCTTCTAGAGATGCGATCTTTATTTTGTCTTCTCACACTCCTTCTCCCCTTGTCTGTTTTTACCCCCTCTTCATTGACTCTGCTCCCTCCCACTTGCTAAGGATCGATGGAAGCCCCCCTAAGGCTCTTCGACACCCTTTTTCTGTGCCTATGAAGATGTGGAGATATGTGTTATAAACAGTGCTGGCTCCTCCACACCTTAACAGATGAGCCTCCCCTGGCCAAATGTTTGCATGAACTTGTTACAACATACTTTGTGCCCAGGAACTTTGAGCACTTGCTCCCATCACTCCTTATTGTGGCACCGCTGTGACTTTAGGGCCATCTAATCACGCTTGGTTCCCTGATGCAGGCCCTGTCCCCTCCAATATGCCTAGCTTGGTTCCCGGCCTGTCCTCTACATGTGTGCTTAACCCCCGTGGGGTCTTGGAGGGGTTTACCGCCTCATGGGCAGATCTTCAGCTCACTGTGCCATAAGTGTTGCAAATAAAAAAGTGGTTCAGATTTTACCATTTGCCTTGAGGGGAACAGTATTGTCTGATATATAATTGCCCGGGGGGCTCTCCTCCCCCCGCGGTGCTTGGCTCATCCTCTGCTTTTCCCCACGATACGGGGGGTGGCCTGGGGTTTTGCTCCGTGGGTGGTGTGGTGCCCTTGGACCTCACCCTGGTGAGCAACAAAGTGTGGTGTACACGGTGGAGGGGAGGAGGTGGGGGAGCGGGGACAGGGGGACTGGAGTGGTGACACACATAGCCATGGTTGGTTAGTTAGACTTGTTCATTCTGTGGCGGTATATCTGCAATGTCCTATTATTGACTTTTGTTACTTGTGCTTGACTTGTAATTATGTTGGTTAACTTTACTTTTGCCAAAGGGAGCTCGCTCTGGGCTATCGGGGCTGAACAGCGTATGCGTCTAAGATCGGTGCTCGTGCTGGAGTGCATAAACTTTGGCCATTTGTGCTGGAGCGGCCCCGAGCCCCTGGAATGATCAACCCCACTTGGGGCTCTCCCATTACAGACTTTTATATGTTCTGGGGTGGATTGGGGCAGGCATCACCTCGAATGAGGAGCCATGACCCCCACCCACCCCGTGTTTCCCTATTTTTCACTGTTGGAGGTTTGCCTTGGTGGGCATAGCTGCCCGTTTTGTGTTGTTCTAGTGTTGTACCACTCTCCCACCACAGAGTGGCTGGTCTGTTCTGGAATCTGAATGGTAGTCCCTTCCCCATTATTTCCCACTAGGTGTCTCAACAGGTTTGCACACACCTCCGGTAGTGTATACTTAACCATCTTCTGCCTATAGGGCTCTGGGAACCCGGAAATTCGTTTTTCTCTGTCCCCTGTACCTAGTTTACATCCTCCCCCTCCCCCTTCTTTATTTGTCCTGCCTAGCCTACACCTTAAGGGCTTTCTTCTTTTTACGCTACCCTACTACCCCCTTTTTTTTTCCTCTTCTCCTCCCTCCCTATCCTCCCTCTTCCCCCCTCACCAGCCGACCACACTATGAGCGTTTACACATGCGCCCCAGCTCTGACCATGGCACACACCAGTGTGATCTCTGCCTCCCACCCTTAAAAATGTATTCTCTCAACACCAAGGGACTGAACGTCCCGGAAAAAAGAAGTAGCGTTTTAGTGGAGGCTTTTAAGCCTAAGGCACAGGTCCTCTTCCTCCAGGAGACCCATTTTAAAATGGGGACTATCCCACGCCTCTCCAATAGCAGATTTCCCACAGCATTCCATGCAACCTGCTCAGAATACAAAATCTAAGGGTGTTTCCATCCTACTTTCCAAACGAGCCATCTTCACATTACGGATCAGGCTTTCGATCTAACAGGTAGATACTTATTCCTAAAAGGTACATGGCGGAATAAGCCTGTTACTTTGGCCAACATTTATTGCCCCAATATTCAACAGGTACCTTTTTTACTCGAGGTGTTATCCAAGTTGACCTTGTTCTCAGCAGGGATGCTGATAGTGGGTGGGGACTTCAACGTATCACTCGACCCTCTCTTAGATACCTCTACTGGAACTTCATCCATGCCCTACTTAGCCCTTCGCCAGATAAAACTCCTATTAGCCTCCCTAGCACTACACGATGCTTGGAGGACCTTGCACCCCCAAGAACTTGATTACACCTTTTTCTCCCAGCCTCACAATCGCTACACACGTCCGGACTATCTTTTTGTGTCCCAACCTGACCTCCCTTATGTCCACAGTGCCACTATAGAAGCTATGGTCCTGTCGGACCATCATGCCATCACCCTCACTCTTTCAATGGCTGAAACTGTCACCTCCACTAAGATCTGGAGGTTGGATGCGTCCCTTCTTGCAGATCCAGCCGACGTTGCAACCCTGAAAAATTGGAATTTTTCAAACATAATGACACACCCGATGTTACTCCTATGCTCCAATGGGAGGCCCATAAGTATGTGATCGGGGGCACTTTGCTGTCTATTGCAGGCCGGAAAAAGAAGGAACGAGGGGCTAGGATATTAGAGCTCACTTCGAAATTACGATCTCTGGAGTCCCAACACAAACACTCTTTGGCACTTAAAGTAGCTCAAGAGCTGTCAGAAACGCGCTTCCTTCTGTCTGAGGAACTCTTTAAAAAAGCCAGACGCAGACATATCCTCTCACAGAAGTGGTTTTACAAACAGGGCAATAAACTGGGCCGGTTGCAAGCCAGAGCAACCCAGCGGTTCACCACATAACGGATTCCCTGGGTGCATCCTACACTAAAAATGAGGACATTGCCACCCAGTTCCAGCGCTTTTATGAGCGCTTATATAACATAAAGGCAGTGAAAGCAGACCCTATACAACCCTCGAAGCGTGCGGACCTCACCTCCGCATTCCTGCAGTCTTATGGCCCCCCAGCCTTAACTAAGGCTGACTCACAAGCACTAGAGGCTCCCCTCAAGGAAGAGGAATTTGAGGAGGCACTTAAATCCATGAAACCAGGCAAGAGCCCGGGGCCAGATGGCCTTACATTCCAATATTTCAAATACTTCTCTGATCTCCTGGCTCCGCGTTTCCTCAGGGCATTTAAACACTGTCTTCAGAAACCCACAAATCGGAGAGGCTTTTAGAGGCCTATATTACAGTGGTACCAAAGGAAGGGAAGGACCCCACGAATGCCACGCGTTACCGTCCAATTTCCTTACTTAATTTGGACATTAAGATATTCGCCCAAATTTTGGCTAGCCACTTAGCCCTGTCGGTACCCTCCTGGATCGGGCTCGACCAAGTAGGGTTTGTCCCTGGAAGAGAGGCCAGGGACAACATGATTAAAGCGTTGAATTTACATCATTGGCTTACTACGCATCAACAAGAAGGGTTTTTTCTGGCTATGGATGCGGAGAAGGCGTTTGATAGGGTCGCGTGGGATTATATGGTCGTGGTCCTGGATCACTTAGGGGAGTCCGAGTAAACAGACACCTGTCGGGCGCTTTCTCCGTATCCAATGACACCAGACAAGGCTGCCCCCTCTCTCCTTTGCTATACATTCTTACGCTTGAGCCTCTTCTTCGTTGCATATGAGCCAGGGGGGACATAAAGGGAATCCAAGTTCAGGAAAGGGAATTCAAAATCACTGCCTTCGCGGACGATGTCCTTCTCTTCCTTTCTACACCCCACACGTCTTTGCCCAACCTCCTACAGGTGCTGGAAAAATTTAAAACCTTATCTAACCAAAAAATTAATTATATGAAAACCTATGCCCTGAATGTATCTTTGCCGGCCGAGACAGTATAATACTGCCAGCAACACTTCCCCTTCCAATGGATGGAAGACGCCATTAAATATTTGGGAATCCAGATCCCCTCGAAAACTTGGGGAGCTCTATAAGAGGAACTTCCTTGCCGAGCTCCACAATATTCAACGGGACCTTCAAAATTGGTACAAAGGGCACATTTCCTGGTTCAGACATGCATCCATTATCAAAATGATGATCCTGCCCAAACTACTGTACAAAATCCAAACCTTACCTATCCAGCTTCCTCCAGCATTTTTTGGCTCATACAAATCAATATGCCGGCCTTCCTATGGTCCAACAAGCCAGCACGCATTGCCTGGGCCAAATTGGTGCTACCAAAGAGCAAAGGTGGTATAGGTCTACCAGACCTCCAGCGATACTACCAGGCAACTCACTTAGCCCGGATAGTGGACTGGAGGGTACATGCTAGGTGCAAAGGTTATGTGAACTTAGAGAACCTGACCTCTGAGACAAACCTGAGGTTGGTGCCATGGATCAATAGGGGTTATATCTCTGGAACGGCGCTATCCCACCCCCTGGTGGGAGCCACTTTTTCTGAATTTGACAGGGCTTGCAACAGGCACTCAGTATCAGCCAAACTATACCCCCTCACCAGCATTAAGGGCAACCCAGACTTCCCCCCGGGTGAGTCCGCAACTTTTGCGAAAACGGAGTAGCCAACAGCAGACATGCAAGCCCAACAATTCTTCCGTAGAGGGCGCTTTATGAGACAAACAGAACTCACAGAACTTTCTAACATGGGCTCCTTTCCATTTTGGTCTTATATGCAACTAAAGCACTTCTTGGACGACCCGCGTTACAGAGACCATTTTGCGAGGCCTCTTACTATCTTTGAATCTCTACGCACGCGCATGTCCCCCCAATGTCATGTCATCTCGACACTTTACGCTTCCCTATTTGACACCCCCGAAACACCCCTTAGTAAAGAGCGGGCCTACTGGGATGCTGTGGGAGGAGAGGAAATTGGTCTAGAGGAATGGGACCGAATTTATTTATGCACCCACAAGGGATCCTTAACTGTATCAGCTCAAGAGAATGGCTACAAACTCAGAATGCATTGGTATAGAACGCCTGACATGATACACAAATTTTCACCTACTGTGCTTGACAGCTGCTGGCGCTGCGGTGGGGCGAGATGCACTTTCCTCCATATTTGGTGGAAGTGCCCGTCCCTCCGTCCGTATTGGCAAAAGGTTCATGAGATTATCACACAGATATACAAACTGCCTATGGAATTTACACCATTGCAATACCTACTGCACTCCTCTAAAGTACCCCAAAAAAGATATCATAAATCCATTGCTATGCATATGGTGAATACAGCGAGAATGTGCATTCCAGTCCACTGGCGTGTGACAACTCCCTTCTCTAGCAGAGTGGTCTAGGCACATTAACTGCATCGCAGAGATGGTGGAGCTGATACATATCTCATTAGATAAAATCACCAAATACAGAAACACATGGGAGCCGTGGATTGATTTCCGAAATTCCCAAGCATATGCATAACTGCACGGGGACCTTGATTATACAATTGATTGATTAAACCTAAACTCCGGAAATTAACCTGGGGCTAAAGCCCAATAAATGTGCATTCACATAGTCAAGTAACTTACCCCCTTGATGTGGGGAGGTCGGCTGATGGAGGGGGTAGTAGGTGGAATCCCCATCCCCCTTTCCTGATACTCTTTCTTACCCATTGTCCCTTCTTCCACACCTCCTCCCTACTTCCCCCCTCGTCCCCTTTTTTTTCTTTCTCCTCTTCTTCTCCCCCCCTCCCCTGAAATTCCTGGGTTACCTCGCGCCCCTCCCTAGATACTGTTGTGCATTGGAGACTATAGGCGCACCACAAACTGAGGACAACCTCCAATGTTGTCACTTTTGCTAGATCTCATGAGTGACAAAATACCTCTTCCACAGGAATATCAGAAGGAGACTACTTTAACTAATTCCGGAGTACTTGAGAGCCACTCACCAGAACTTATAATAATGTTTAAGCTGCTAACTTGTTATTGTAATGTTTGAAGATTTTTGACTTTCCTTGCCTCTTTGTATTTGCACTGGTGTGATGTAACTGGAAAACACTAATAAAAGATTTGTGGAACAAAAAAAAGAACTGGGGTATGTAAACTTTTGATCAGGGTCATTTGGGTAGTTTCTGTTGTCATTATGGTTTAAAAAGAGTTAACACAGTTGATTGACTATAATTGGCTTCAGCCAAACACTAACCATGAGTGAAAGAAAAGTTTTGTATTATCATTCATATTCTCTGAAAAATGGCCAAGAAATCATAAATTCCGCCAGGGTATGTAAACTTATGAGCACAACTGTATATATAGGATTACGTTCAGTGGTGCAGGTGCAATTCCAATGCGAATTGTAATATATATGTTTAGAAATCGCACCTGAACTGGACTGAATTTGTACAGGAGTCTTTTTCAAATCACAATGCGGCCAGCCACACATATGTGAACATGCTGTAAAAACTGACCGAAACACAATTAAAAACTGATATGAAACTGATTTGAAACTGATGTATCTGCAAGTGAAATCTGTGCAGTTTAACCATCAGTTTTTATGCATGAATGGACCCTACAAAAACACATGAATGTCGCATGACACTAAAAATAGGCATTGGTAATTGGTATTGGCGAGTACCTGAGAAAAAGAATCAGTATTGGTATTAGTGCATTCCGAATTAATGCCTCGTACACCCGGTGCGACTGTTGTACGACCGCACGTTCAACAATCGGCTGTTGGTGGTTATGTCTAGCGTACTGACATGAGTCAAGTAATTGGCCAACAAAGCCGAACGTGGTGACGTGTTACGAGCGTATAACGAGGAAGTTCAGGTGAATGTGATTTGTGAATTAGTAACACAGGTTTACACGACCGAGCACTTCCTGGATTCAGAGCATGCGTGTTTGCACTTTCAACTTTTGTTGGGCCAACTTCTGTACACATGAGTCAACAGTCGTACAACGGCTTTTTTGCCAACAAAATTTTCTAGTTTGCTCAGCCAACTTCTGTTGTACAACTGTCGAACGTCGGCTGTTGTAATCGCGCATACTAACGGTCGGATTATCGTACAACAAGTTGTTGTACGGCCGTGTACGACAGTTGCACCATGTGTACGGGCCATAAAACGTATGTTTTATTGCATAACATCATTTCACTCTCTTTTTCTTGTTTTGTTTCTGTCCTTTGAATTAAAAAAGGGCATTATTTTTTCTATCCTGCCCATAACTTGCCATTGATATGTGACTGTGGATAATTTCCTTTTAGCAGAGAACAAAAAGAATTGGCTGATATTTTCCCCAGCTGAGGTTTTAGCATCTAGCGGTCAACTGAAACATGAATTTGCATTTCCTCTATGGTTAGATTTTCAAACATTGCATCTGCATTGCAGCTTATTTGTGTCTCAATGATATGATACTGTGTATCCACTATATTTTGTATGTGGAGCTTCTACATTATCATTTTGCTTCTCTCATCTGTTTTCCACTGTATGGCACAATATTGAGGAGAGTAACTTGTGTAAGCTCCTTTTTAGGCCATATTTCAGGCTAGTTATTGATCGATAAGACTTGAATTATATTATGCAATGTGACTAAGCTTCATTTCCTTTCTCATCAACCACTGGGAATGCTTTTCTAAGTGATAATGAGCAGCAGTTCCCTTTAGGGATAGAAAAATGAAACTTGCAGTACCTCCAGGGGCTTGTTATCATGCTGCACAACTCAGCCTAAGTTTAAAAGTAACCAAACAGTATAGGGGTGCCTAAGGCTGTTAGTGATTCTAGATCTCCAAGACCAGGTATTTCGTACTGCAGAAAGAAGTTTTAACATTGTTATTTAAAAACTGTGTATGTTAGGAATAAGGGGACTTTCCGTATAAATTGGACAGTCTGGGCTTGAGGTCTACATGCAAAATAAACTCTATGTTTAGTAAAACACATTAATATAGTAATGCACATTATTTGGAGAAAAAAAATATTTGTGTGTGTTCTTTCATGAAATGTACAATCTATAGACCAAAAACAAATAGACGATGTAACCCTGAAGGACATCCGTAACTCACCATTGGCAAATTACTATACATTTTATGTTTAGAGCATTTTAAATCACTATCACTTTTCCACCTAAAAGATTAACCTGCTGGGGTTTTACTACATGCACACTTTTAAAAGTGACTGTGAAGCCTGATATACCTTGTTGGCTTACATATAGGCTTATTTAATGGCACTGAGCAAATTAGAATTGTGAAATATAATAGCTAATAGTAATCAATCACTATGGTCTGGTAAGAGGATGATAGTCTTTGGCAATTGGGAGCTGCTTGTCAGGAAACAAATACAAGCTTCTACTGCTTACTTGTTTTTAAAAGTGCATTCTCCAAGGCTTTCATCTTTAGTATTTTATTTTGCTCATGAGTAGAGTTGAGCGAACCTCTGGAAGTTCGGGTTCTGCTGGTCCGTCCGAACTTCGGGACAAAGTCCGGGTCCGGACGGAACCCGAACGATCGCACGGACAACGAACCCCATTGAAATCAATGGGGACCCGAACTTTTAGGCACAAAAATGGCTGTAGCAAAGTCCTGGGAAGCCCCAGAGGGCTGCAAAAGGAAGTAAAATGGGGGTAAGGGTAGGGCAAGTGCCCTACAAAAAAAATGGGGACAGGGAAATAACTTTAAATATTTAAAAAAAAATAAAAACAAAAAAAAGCAAAAATGGAGGTGAATGTGGATCATCTTCAAACTGTGTCTGAAAAGTATTAATTAACGGTAGAAACCATATAACTGTTCCAAAATCATCTTCAAACTAGGGCAAGTGCCCTACAAATAAATGGGGATAGGGAA
>BLSH010274646.1:329033-342441 GCA_018402905.1 Glandirana rugosa
AAATTGGGTAAAAAAACACAAGGTTTTTTTCGGAGATTTGAGTTGACGGACCTTTGCTGGAATTTGCTGGGACCCATGTACATGACTATTCTATTTTAATTTACTCAATTACGGGGATTTGTGGACAAATAGTCGGAGTCACACGTACTCCGGGATATCCCGGTCGACAACGACATTCACTGTGTAATAACAAGTTTTTAGTAGAGGATCAAGTGGCACACCTCGACCACGTCCTCTCCTTCCAACAGGAGGTTCACCAACACCACCAATACCAGCAACACCAGCATCAGCAGCAGCAGCAGCACCATGACCACGTCCCTTATTTGCTCTCCTCATTGGGCCCGCAAATGTATTATGTAGCCCTATGCAAGTATTTATTAATACCAATTAATACCTTTTTTTTTAAAACCACCAACGTAGCTGGACTTTTTATTTTGGTGCAAGAAATGCACTGCTCACCCCAACAGCTGGAAGCTCTCCCTTTAGAACTAGGAGATGATTTTTGAACAATAATGTGTCACTTACAGCAACAGCTGGCCCTATAGGGCCTCATGCACACTGAGGCTGATAAACAGGTGTTTAGGGGCATTAACTCATTTAATTTTATCTTATCAGTACATGTACCCAGGGTCGTTTAAGGTCGTTTCCAGGCAGTTGAGTTTAGAGGCTTTTTTTGGAACACAAAAAAATGGGTTAAAATTCCATTTCAGAGGCATTTGAAATGCCAAACAGCTTGTAAACACCCCTAAACGCGCCTAAACGAGATAACTCGTGTCTAGGACTGTTTCGTTTACAGTCTATTTTTTTAAAAAAATGTTTTTTTCAAAAAAGCTCCTAGACGCGAATGCGGCAAAATTCCGGTAAAAGCGGCTAAGCGCAGCATGCAAAATGAGGCAAAATGGGCATTTTAGATGCCGGCTTTTAGCTGTCAAAAAAAATCATTCAGGGGAGGTTAAAAAAGCGTCCCGTGTGCATGAAGCCTAAAATGCAGTTGGCTTGCTCGCTAACTCACATACAGCAGCCTACACGGTCTTAAAATTTGTGATGCAAATCTGTTAAAATGTACCATTTCATTCATTCTTGAAAAAAAAAATTAATCAATTCATTTTTTCAATCTGCTTTTTTCTCTCATTCAGAAATAGTGGTCCCTAGAAAGTGGTTAAACACTGTCAGAAATACTGTTGAGTACTGGCAGTGATACTTTGTTAATTTGCACTATCATTTAAATTGTCAGGACAAGTTTTCTGGGTGTTTTCACTTCTTGGTCTAAGCCAGTGTTTCTCAACCTTTTTCCAGTCGGGGCACCCTTGAAAAGTATTTTCAGTCTTGAGCCACCCCTGTCAAAGGCTTGGTTCACGTTACTATGTGTGACAGAACACGAGCAAAATTGCACTCCTTCCTGACACAGACAAATACTCTGCTCTTTAGGGGTCCCATTAATTCTTAATGGCACCCCACACATTGGCAAACATGGGGTGCTTTTGGTGCAGTGCAATTTAAAAAAAAGGGTCGGTGACTTCTTTCCCTGCATTTCTGCGGGTAGGGATATGAAATTAATGGGCTGACCTATTTGCAGCATTCAGCCACACCAAGGGCTTGTTCACATGTCAGGTTGGAGGGGTGGTAAGACCACATGGTTGAGCTTTTTTTACCACCCCCAACTTCTCCTTTCAGCTGGAGGTGTACACATGCTATGGCTGTTGCTGGAGGTATACCCATGGTGAATGGGGCTGCACTGCAACAACCCCACAACTGTTAGCATTACATGGTTGCAGCGTAGTGATGCTGCCCTTATGGGCTTAAAACAGGTGGTGAGAGGCAACATATTGCCTCTTTACTGCCTGTCAAATGCCTCTGAAAATTCATCTGAGCATGGATTGCTTTTCAGAGGACCAGCAGTCCTTGCTGCTATCACAAACAAGTCCTACAAAAGAAATTCTGATGGTATAGGAATAGGGGGGTCAGGATTAAAAGTAACACACACACACACAAACATATGTACAAACACACACACATACAGACCAACACATGTGGATATGCATACATAAAGACATAGACAGACACTAGGCTTGTGCAATTCGTTTAGTTCCGAATTTCATTTTTACAGAATTTTGCAAAATTCGGTAATTCAGAATTTCGACTTTCCAAATTTTCCAGAATTTTCGCTTTTCCGATTCGAAAATTCGTAAATTCACAGTAATTCGGCAATTGTGGTAATTCGTAAATTTGCGGTAATTCGGCCATTACGGTAATTTGTTGTAATTCGTCAATTGCGGTAATTGCAGTAATTCGGAAATTTGCGGTCATTCAGCAATTGCGGTAAATGCGCTAATTCGGAAATTTGGAAATTCGGCAATTGGAACAGTAAAAATCCGAAATTCGAAAATTCAAAAATTCAGAAATCCAAACATTTGAAAATAACAAAGAACATTTGAAATAATAACTAACTAATAAATAACTATTAAATTATAGATATTGGCATTTCCTTGAAAATATGGCTGTTAGTGATAAATTTCATATTTAAGTTTGCTAACAGACACATTTTCAAGGAAATTCCAATACCTATAATTTAATAGTTATTTATTATTATTTTAAATGTTCTTTCTTATTTCAGAATTTCAAAAATTCAGAAATTCTGAAATAAGAAAGAACATTTGAAATACTAAATAACTATTCAATAATAGGTATTGAAATTTCCTTGAACATTTGACAGTTAATGAACTTAAATATGAAATTTAATAAATTTCATATTTAAGTACACTAACAGCCAACTTTTCAAGGAAATTTAAATACCTATAATTTAATAGTTATTTATTATTATTTCAAATGTTCTTTCTTATTTCCTAATTCACTAAGAAAGAACATTTGAAATAATAAATAACTCTTAAATTATAGGTGTTGGAATTTCCTTGAAAATGTCACTGTTAGTGAACTTAAATATTAAATTTAATACATTTCATATTTAACTAGTTCCACACTGCCTACCGTCTATTTACGGCGGCAGTGTGATCGCTGGCCGCAAATCACCGTAAAAAGGCAGTGATCTGCGAATGGCCGCTAGGGGGGCGCGTGCCCACAGCACTCCTGAGGAGTGTGCCTGCAGCTCGGGCGGACCCGCGATGAGCGACCACAGGCAAAAAGCGGGGAATCACCGATGTAAACGCGGCGGTTCCCTGCTCTGTTAGTGGGGGCATGGGAGATCTACTGATCCCTGTCACTGGGATCAGTTAGATCTCTCATGCCCATGGTAGCCCAACCCCCCACAGTAAGAACACACCCAGGGAACATAGTTAACCCCTAGATCTCCCCCTGCAGGTTAACCCCTTCACTGCCAATGACATTTATACAGTAAGCAGTGGACATTTAAATTTCTGATCGCTGTATAAATGTCATTGGTCCCAAAAAAGTGTCAAAAATGTCCGACATGTCCGCTGCAATATCACAGTACCGCTAAAAATCGCAGATTGCCACCATTACTAGTAAGAAATAAAAAAAAACCCCAGAAATGAATTCTCACCATCTGTAAACGCGGCCACTTTTGCACAAACCAATCAATACACGCCGATTGCGATTTTTTTTTTATCACAAATATGAGGAAGAATATAAATCGACCAAAACTGATGAAAAAAATAAAAAAATTTTTTATATATATATATATATATTTTTTGGATTTGAATTTTAGCAAAAAGTAAGAAATGATTATTTTTTTTTGCAAAATGGTCGCTCTTCTTTTGTTTATAGCGGTGATCAGAAAGGACGCAGAGCGGATCAAATACCACCAAAATAAAGCTCTAATTGTGGGAAAAAAAAGACGCAAATTTCGTTTGGGTACAGCGTCACACGACCGCGCAATTGTCAGTGCTGAATCGCAAAAAGTGCTCCGGTCCTAACCTGGGAAATTCTTCCGGGGCTGAAGTGGTTAATTTCACTAAAAGCCTATTATTTCAAATGTTCTTTCTTATTTCTGAATTTTGGGAAATTCGGAAATAAGAAAGAACATGTGAAATAATAATAAATAACTATTAAATTATAGGTTTTGGAATTTCCTTGAACATTTGGCTGTTAGTGAACTTAAATATGAAATTTATCACTGACAGCCATATTTTCAAGGAAATTCCAATACCTATAATTTACTAGTCATTTGTTATTTAGTTATTACTTCAAATGTTCTTTGTTATTTTCGAATTTTTGGATTTCTGAATTTCCAAATTTCCAAATTTTCGAATTTCGGATTTTCGGCTGTACCAACTGCCAAATTTTTGAATTTCCCAATTACCACAATTGCCAAATTACCGCGAATTACCGCAATTGGCTAATTACCGCAAGTTTCCGAATTTCTGAATTACCACAATTGCCAAATTACCGCAATTGCCGAATTACCGCAAATTTCCGAATTACTGCAATTGCCAAATTACCACAAATTTCTGAATTACCGCAATTGCTGAATTACCACGAATTTGCAAATTTCCAAATTACCGCAATTTCTGAATTACTGCGAATTATCGAAATTGACGAATTACCGCGAATTGCTGAATTGCCAAATTTTTTGAATTTCGGAATTTCCAAAAAAATAAATAAAACGAAAAAAACGAAAATGAAAACGACAGACACATGTATACAAACACATGTACAAACACACACACACATGTACACACATACAGATACATATGTACACAGACACATGTACACACACATACACACACACTCACATGTACACACACACACACAGACACACGAACACACATGTACACACGCAGACATGCACATGTACACATGTACACACAAACACACACACATATACACACACACACATGTACACACATACATACACACACATGCACACACACACGTACACACATACACATGTGCACATACACATGTGCACACACACATGTGCGCACACACATGTACATACTTACACATCTACACATACATATGTACACATACAGACACACATACACATGTATAAAGCCCTTTAAAAAATTCTAGTACAATAACGTACCTTCGCACAGCTGGGTACTGCATTGTAGAGGGAAGCAGAGAGTGCAGCACCCTTCCCCTTTCTTTAGGGCTCTTTCACAAATGCCTGTCCGTTTTGACGGACTCCACTTGCTCGGCAGGGATCGATCCGTTGATCCCCACTGTGCCGGCGAATGACAGGTCCGTCTCTGCTCACTGTGCAGAGAGAGACCTGTCAGTACCCTGCTTACCTCTATGGGGGATTGGATGAAAACAGATCTGCCTGTCCATTTTCATCCTATCCGATCCGCCAGATGGATGAAAAATAGGGTTTCCATCCGTCTGTATTTAACGGATCGGATGTCAGCGGACATGTTACCGCTGACATCCATTGCTCCATAGAGGTGCATTGGGAGTGAAAAAGTAACAGGCGGAATTGAACAGTCCGCATATGTGAAAGGGCCCTTACTTTCACTTTTGAGTCTGACGGGGCTCTCTCACAGTGCTGATGTACAGTTCGGCAGGAGATTGCACTCATCTGACAGTCCTTCTCTCCCATGATCCCACTGCACACCTGAGGATCTCTGGCAGCACATTAGTGTGCCCCGGGACACTGGTTGAGAAAGCCTGGTCTAAACAGTACTGATAAACACATTTCTAGCATAATGTTTAGTAGGTCAATCTCTGAGAAAAAATACACACATACACAGTAAGGGCTCGTTTACACTTGGTTCAAAACAGGGCGTCAGACAGGCATTGTTAAAAAACCCTTAACGCCAGTCAAAGCTAAATAAAATGGTTAGCTTACAGCCCTGTTTACACCTTGCATTGACTTCGCTGTGCTTCAGCTTTGTGTCAAAAATGATACCCCATTTAGCCTTAGCCAGGCTTCAAAGCCTCTCCAACGCCTCCATAGAAGTCTATGACAAAGCTTGTTTGAAGCTCGCTTGAAGCACCTGTGGCTTTTCAGAGGCTGTAATTCAGTTTTAACGTCGCTTTGTTTTGGAGAAATTGCAGGTTTGGGATATCAACAACCACACAGGGCATAGGCCAAGCTTCAACAGGGCTTCAAAAGTGCATCACTGCGGCCTCGTTGAAGCCTTGTTGAAACATCACTTAAGCCTCTTCCACGCTCATTAAAGCTCATACAGCTCCACAAGCTTTTATGATGTGTTTTTGAGGCTTCGGCGGTGCTTCGAAGAGGCTTCAGTGAGGCTTCAACAAGGCTTCAACAAGGCTTTGACGAGGCTTCAGTGATGCACTTTTGAAGCCTTGTTGAAGCTTGGCAGATGCCCTGTGTGTTTGTTGATATCTCACACCTGCAATTTCTCCAAAACAAAGCAAAACTACAGCTGAATTACAGCCTCTGAAAAGCCGCAGGTGCTTCAAGCGAGCTTCAAAAAAGCTTTGTCATGGACTTCTATGGAGGCATTGAAAAGGCTTTGAAGCCTGGCTAAAGCTACATGGGGTATAATTTTTGACACAAAGCTGAAGCCCAGTGAATCTAATGCAAGGTGTAAACAGGGCTGTAGGCTAACCATTTTATTTAGTGACAGGGGCTTTGACTAGCGTTAAGAGAGCTTTAACAACGCCTGTCTGACGCCCTGTTTTGAATCAAGTGTAAACGAGTCCTAATGGTGATTACACTGGGATAGTTGTTTAGATAAGGAAAGGATATATTATTCCTATTTCGAACTGATATATTAACCACTTGCCGTCCGCCCATCGTCACCGACTGGGGTGAACAGCCATTGGGCATGGCTGTTTACCACGTGATCTGCTGTGACGAAGTCACAGCTTATCACAAAGTGGTATTCCCCCATTTACACGGCGCATGCGCACGATCAGGGGCACGCTGCGCCCCTGATCGTGGGTGGCTACCTGCCACCCACAGTAAAGAACAGCCATTGGCCAGCGGCTGTTAGCATGTGATCGGCTGTGATCCATTCACAGCCGATCACAAATGTAAACACAGACTGGTAACTAGCTGTTACCAGCTCTTCTCTCCTCACACACCTGTTCCAGTGTGAGGAGAGGAGAGCCTGGATCAGTGAGTTACCAGTCTGTGTTTGTACTGTACTACAAAACACCTGCCACATCACCCCTGCCCCCCATTGCACCTGTCACCCAATCAGTACCACATCTGCCCTAATAAAATGCACCTGTCATCAGTAACCATTGGTGCACCTGTCACCCGTCAGTGACCGTGACCTGTCACCTATCAGTGTCCACCGCCTGTCACCCATCAGTGACCATCACTCATCAGTGACCACCGCCTGTCACCCATCAGTGACCGCCGCCTGTCATCTGTCACCCATCAGTGACCACCGCCTGTCACCCAGTGACCACCACCTGTCACCCTTCACCCAGTGACCACCGCCTGTCACCCATCAGTGACTACCACCTGTCACCCATCACTCATCAGTAACCACCGCCAGACACCCATCGCACATCAGTGACCACCACCTGTCATCCGTCACCCATCAGTGACCACCACCTGTCATCCATCACCCATCAGTGACCACCACATGTCACCCAGTGACCACCGCCTGTCACCTGTCACCCAGTGACCACCGCCTGTCACCCATCACAAAGTGACCACCGCCTGTCACCCGTCACTCATCAGTGACCACTGCCAGACACCCATCACACATCAGTGACCACCACCTGTCATCCATCACCCATCAGTGACCACCACCTGTCACCCATCAGTGACCACCACCAGTCACCCATCAGTGAACACCACCAGTTACCCGTCACCCATCAGTGACCACCACCTGTCACCCATCAGTGATCACCACCAGTCACCCATCAGTGAACACCACCAGTTACCCATCAGTGACCACCGCCTGTCACTCATCAGTGACCACCACCTGTCACCCATCAGTGACCACCACCTATCACCCATCAGTGACCACTGCCAGACACCTGTCACCCATCAGTGACCACCACCAAGAACCCGTCACCCATCAGTGACAACCACTTGTCACCTGTCACCCATCAGTGACCACCACCCATCACCCATCAGTGATCACCACCTGTCACCCGTCAGTGATCACCGCCAGACACCCGTCACCCATCAGTGACCACCGCCTGTCACCCATCACTTGCCACCCGTCGCACAGCCATGTCCAAACACGTTTATACCAGTGAGGAGGCATTCCAGAGTCTGTCCATGACTCATGAGAGCAACGGGGAGCTCTCATCAGAATCTGATACCCATTCATACTCCGAAACAGATTCTGCCTTTGAATTAATTGGCAGCAGCGGATCAGAAGATGAATCGGAGGAAGAATGGGTTCCTCCTCCTAAAAGGGCACGGTACTCTGGAAACCAGGCAGCCACCAGGAACCAGGATCACATTGCCAGGCCAAGTACCAGCGCTGCCGCTAGTAACCGTGATCACATTCCGAGGCCCAGTACCAGCGCTGCCACCAGCGATAGGCCCTGGGAACAAATGCCCAGTACAAGTGCTGCCACATCACATCCCCCAAGAACCAGGGCTGCTACACACCTCCCAGAAGGTCTTACCAACCCAACATGGCTGCCTTCAACCTCGGGAGCAGCAAGAATTCCCCCTTTCACCGCACAGCCAGGTGTGCAGGTTAATGTCCACAATTTCCAAGAAATTTATTTTTTTTCTCTATTTTTGCCCGACACTTTTCTTCAGATGATCGTGGACCAGACCAATTTATATGCCCAGCAATTTATTTCAAATAACCCCCAATCCTCATATGCCCATCCATTTGAATGGAGAGATGTCACATTCAAGAATTCAAATTGTTTATGGGCCTCACCATAAACATGGGGATTACAAAAAAAATGAACTAAATGCCTACTGGTCCACCCACCCCATCCACCACATGGCCATGTATTCTTCCATAATGTCCAGGTCCGATACAAAATGATAATGCGATTCCTTCATTTCAGCGAGAACACGTAGTGCCCTCCCCATAACCATCCAAATTACGATAAATTAAATAAAATTCGCCCACTCATACATTTCTTATCCCAGCAATTTTCAGAATTATATGTCCTCGAGCAACATATTTGTGTTGATGAGTCCCTGGTACCCCTTTCAGGCTGGCTAGGAATAAAGCAGTATATGCCTAGCAAAAGAGCCAAATATGGCGTGAAATTATATAAACTTTGCGAGAGAGCCACGGGATATCTGTATGCATTCCGCATATATGAATGAAGAGAAAACCTTCGCTCTGATGCGGTCAGCCGACTTCATGAGCGCCACTTCCCGGACAACATTCCCCCATCTGAAACAGGCCGAAGACGCCAAAAAAGATGCAGAGTATGCAGCAAGAGAGGATTCCGCAAAGATACCAGCAAAGGTACCAGCTTCCATTGTCCCCAGTGTCCCCAGTGTCCCTCCGAACCTGGCCTTTGCATTGGTGAATGCTTCAGAGTGTACCACACATCCAAAAATATTAGCCCATATATTACCCAATTTTCATCATCTGCGCTGACCATTTTCATGCTTCCCCAAATAACCATGCCACTTCCTTCCACATGAACTGACTCTGGCCTGCTTTTCGACTATGCTTCTGCCTAACGTTTGGACTGCTTGCATGTAAACTGACCCTGGCTTGTTTTATCAACTACGCTTCTGCCCACTGTTTGGACTGCTTGCACGTGCACTGACACTGGCCTGTTTTAACAACTATGCTTCTGCCTACCGTTTGGACTGCTTGCATGTGAACTGACCCTGGCCTGTTATTGATTATGCTTTTGCCTACCACTTGGACTGATCTATTGCCCTGCTACAGTAGTACACAGGGGTCTCACGTATGTGAGGGGCACCAGAATTTTTTTTCCGGACGGATGGAGAAAACAAATTTTTTTGTTTACTCCGGGTTTTGTAATTTCTGGATTAGGGACTGGTTGCCCAGAGGCTTCAAAGCGAAGGGTGGGAGAAGCCTCTACCCCTGTGCCCCTGTGCACAGGTTTTACCAGAATGAGGCCCTCAGCCTGCTGCTGACTTACTGCCACCATGCCTCTGCTTGCTGCATGACCTGACCACACCTCTGCCTGCTACCTGGACTATGGAAGTAATTAGCTGTAGCAAGAGACAGCATGTTTATGAAGGGCTGGAGAGCTGTACAGTGAGTGACTGCAGGTAACAATGCACCTGGCTGTCTGCCTGGACAATTTCTATGGACAAATGCTGTGCTGACAATGTCCTTGTACAGATGCATACAGATATCCCGTGGCTCTCTCGCAAAGTTTATATAATTTCATAGACAATATTCCTGCCTGCTGCCCGGATAACTAAGCACATCCCTGCCTGCTGCCTGGACCAATGCTTTTCTCGGTGGACACTACTAAAACCACAGGTAATACTTCTTTTTTTACCCTTTCCTCAATAGAACTTATTTTGGAGTGTAATTCTTCTTATGTACATGCTATTTGATGATGTGTGTGTAAAAGTCTCACACATGTGTTATCGCCATACTCAGGAGGAGTAGCAAAATTTATTTTAGGGTGTAATTTTTGCTATGTACATGTTGTGTTGGAAATATCTTGTAAATGGATGACTTTGTGTAAAAAAAATGCGTTTTCATTTTTTTCTCACATTTTCCAAAAACTTCTGGAAAAAAATGACATGTTCAAAAGACTCATTATGCCTCATATATTATACGTTGGGGTGTTTGCTTTCCAAAATGGGGTCATTTTATGGGCAATTCCATTGTCCTGGTTCTCCAGGACCTTCAAAAGTGTAATAGGTGGTTGAGAAATGAGATGTCCAATTTATGCTCGTAGAACGTCTGAAGGTGCTAGTTCAATGTTGGGCCTCTGTATGTGGTCAGGTTGTGTAAAAGTCTCACACATGTGGACAAATGCTTTGACTGTGCTGACAATGTCCTTGTATTAACTATAGACAATATTCCTGCCTGCTACTATTGCCGTCACTAAGCACATCCCTGCCTGCTGCCTGGACCAATGCTTTCCTCGGTGGACACTACTAAAACCACAGGTAATACTTCTTTTTTACCCTTTCCTCAATAGAACTTATTTTGGAGTGTAATTCTTTATATGTACATGCTATTTGATGATGTGTGGTTCTCAGGAAATGATATGTGTAATTTATGCTCCTAGAATGCCTGATGGTACTATTTGGATGTTGGGCCTCTGTATGTGCCCAGGTTGTGTAAAAGTCTTACACATGTGGTTTTGCCATACTAGGGAGGAGTAGCAGAATGTATTTTGGGGTGTAATGTTTGCTATGTACATGCTATGTGTTGGTAATATCTTGTAAATTGACGACTTTGTGTAAAAAAAATATGTTTTCATTTTTTTTCCACATTTTCCAAAAGCTTCAAGAAAAAAATGACATGTTCAAAAGACTCATTATGCCTCATATATTATACGTTGGGGTGTTTGCTTTCCAAAATGGGGTCATTTTATGGGCAATTCCATTGTCCTGGTTCTCCAGAACCTTCAAAAATGTAATAGGTGGTTGAGAAATGAGATGTGCAATTAATGCTCGTAAAACTGGCCCTGATGTCCTGTGGTCATATGTTCTGGTGGGATAATATCCTTGGCCTCCAGTTAAAGTGCATATGTGCCGTTTACTTTAACTATCATACCCCAATAAAGTGCTTGTTTGCAATTGGTTGCTTTTTGTTACAATATAAACGTGTGAGAGCAATTTCAAAGGTGCAAGTGCGTGTAAGGTGCTGGTTAATATTGTTTAAAATATTGGAGCTCAAAATTATATAGAGATAGCTTCTTTGTGTGCATATGCTAGTATCAATGTGCTAGTATTCAGAAAATAAATAAAATACTCAAAATGTGTGACTTCTTTGTGTGCATGTGCTAGTATCAATGTGCTGATAACAAACAATAAGATACTCAGAATATATATGAGCATACATCAAAGGTAAACCATAATGTTCCCGGTATACAAGATAATGATGGATCTTATAGACCCTGCAGTTTCTTAATTAGTAATAAATAAACGTTCCGACTACTAGATAGTTGCAATTGGATTATAGACTACACCAGATACTAAAACAGTCCATATAATAAAATCCGTGACTTCAGGTGCTTATTCAATGTGACTGATTTCTTCCTGTATCATTTGTGACAAGGGGTGTATGTCATTTTAACACCCTGTCTTGTATCAATGCCAGGATCTGGATCACCTGCTCCCAGCAGCTAGAAGATCACAGTAATTGGGCTCAACCTGATGCTGACTGCAGGAAAGATTATGTGATCCCTGCCCAAGGGGACCGGAAACCTCTACAGAACCTAGGGGAGATTTGGCAAGCATACCTAATGTACACCCCGGGACGCCCCCTTACCTACAGAAGCGGATAACAACACAGTAAGAGGAGGAACCCGTCCTATAGAGGTGAATTCCCTAAAGACCAGTGGTGGAGAACCCCAAACCCGGGACCAGACCGTCAGGATTAACAAAGACAGGCACGTGGCCCCTGCAGGGGCAGTGCCCTCTGGTAAGGAGGGAACCTAAAGGGGGAGCACGAGTGCACATACACCCCTTGTCACAAATGATACAGGAAGAAATCAGTC
This sequence comes from Glandirana rugosa, assembly GCA_018402905.1. NCBI lineage: Eukaryota > Metazoa > Chordata > Amphibia > Anura > Ranidae > Glandirana > Glandirana rugosa. The sequence goes on from BLSH010274646.1 coordinate 341,538, forward strand.
ACATTGAATAAGCACTTGAAGTCACGGATTTTATTATATGGACTGTTTTAGTATCTGGTGTAGTCTATAATCCAATTGCAACTATCTAGTAGTCGGAAAGTTTATTTATTACTAATTAAGAAACTGCAGGGTCTATAAGATCCATCATTATCTTGTATACCGGGAACATTATGGTTTACCTTTGATGTATGGTCATATATATTTTGAGTATCTTATTGTTTGTTACCAGCACATTGATACTAGCACATGCACACAAAGAAGTCACACATTTTGAGTATTTTATTTATTTTCTGAATACTAGCACATTGATACTAGCATATGCACACAAAGAAGCTATCTCTATATAATGTTGAGCTCCTATATTTTAAACAATATTAACCAGCACCTTACACGCACTTGCACCTTTGAAATTGCTCCCACACGTTTATATTGTAACAAAAAGCAACCAATTGCAAACAAGCACTTTATTGGGGTATGATAGTTAAAGTAAACGGCACATATGCACTTTAACTGGAGGCCAAGGATATTATCCCACCAGAACATATGACCACAGGACATCAGGGACATATCTATCTCCCATTACTCAGACAGCGCCACATCCAAGCACCACCTTTATCAATCTCACATCCCACCTACGGGAGGGAATTTCTGGAGGGCAGCAGTCTAACACCAAAATCCATAAGCGCGGTACACACCCCCAGTTTATCAATGCTCGTAGAACGTCTGAAGGTGCTAGTTCAATGTTGGGCCTCTGTATGTGGCCAGGCTGTGTAAAAGTCTCACACATGTGGTATCGCCATACTCAGGAGGAGTAGCAGAATGTATTTTGGGGTGTCATTTTTGCTATGTACATGCTATGTGTTGGAAATATCTTGTAAATGGACGACTTTGTGTAAAAAAAAAT
>BLSH010274657.1:9628-27187 GCA_018402905.1 Glandirana rugosa
AAAACCCCTTCTACAGAGGACGTAATATTCCTCCGGTTATACTAATCGAGAAAGTTAACTGTACATATCAAGTTTTAGTTTCTTGGTCTTTATCAGAAATCTTTGTTCTTGTCTGGGGGACTTACCCTGAAAGTTAACCCTTCTGGTTGAGTAATTCTTTCTCTTTTAAATTTTGTTAGTTGTAAATAATCATGTTAATTTTCTGTTAGTCTCTGTATAGTGTTTTATTCCGGTTGTTACCTGTGCATACGTACTTACCGTTCTCCCTTGTTGGGTCTAACACGGATCTAATATGGGTGACGGAGTTATCTGTGACTATCGTGTTTTTAACTATTGACCACCTACCCCTGAGGAAGATATCTACTACCCTAACATCGAAACGCGTCGGATCCTGTTCTGCCCCCTGTGTGAGGCAGACCAGTGGTCTTTTAATGTTACTGTCATCATTTTTTGTCTATTGAGGCAGTGGGTATAATCTAGGCACAATCTGGGTTGTTCCCTCTTGCCATTCATGCATACGTGTCCATTGTTGGCCTTATTTTGTGATATGTCTCTGATTGTCTTTTAATTGTACTAATAAATGTTGATTGTTTTAAATTTTCTCTTTCTTAATGAGTTGGTCTTCCCAATTGAAAGTCCCATTCAGGGGGTCTGTTCTTGTTTCTAAAGACTATTTCTGGTTCTTTGATTTTGAACTATACATGTCAATTGAAAGAGCTAATCATATTGGCCTCCTTATAATGCAGGAGACATCTTCCCCAAAACACCTGGATTTGGAGTGGCACATGGCAGGGCAACATATAGAAATGATGACTTGATCCTGTGCGCTCTAAACTTTCCACACCCTACTGCTCAATATGCTCCGATGGTTTTTTCTGTTTGTGGAACTATGGCCGTTTTCCCTCCCAAAAAAAGGAAACTGCAGTTGTTATCACTCTAAGCTTTTTATTATACAGTGTCATTTCTGTATTAAAAACATGGCATATAGCTTTTCCCTTTTTATGGTTGCCAGTTGTAACTTTATGTTCATCAAGTTTTTCTTTGCCAAAGGTACCATCACGACCTCTGATGATTCTCCTCCACCAAGTGCCTATGACTGCAAGATAGATCTCATCCTCCACCTCTTGATATTGCATGATTTCTGAAAATGGGTCATACAGTATATACAGTATTCTCTAAGGTAATGCCTTTTGCACCTACCAGCACATTTATTAACCTTTCCTGCACTTTAAAATAACATCACTGAATGTGAAGTGGCTTAACAGCTCTCCATTGTGACATCATATGTATCCAAGAGATGCATTTCAGTAGTCTTGATAGACCATGTCTTTCCAATAAACATTTTCCACATAACTTCATGTCTACAATGGACCAGAAAAAAGAGGTGTATTAATTATTATTATTATACAGGATTTATATAGCGCCAACAATTGTGCAGCGCTTTACAATATAAAGAGAGACAATACAGCAACAGTACAATTCAAAACAAGAGGGTTAGAGGGGCCCTGCTCTTGGGAGCTTACAATCTAAGAGGGAGGGACTGGTGATCAGGGATGAACTGATCAGGGGAGTAGAAGATTCCGTTGTTAGCTGGAGGCACCTGAAAAGATGAGTTTTCAGGGATCGCCTAAAAATGGACAGAGTAGGAGATAGGCAGACAGATTGGGGTAGAGAGTTCCAGAGGATGGGAGAGGCTCTGGAGAAGTCCTGGAGACGATAATGTGAGGAGACGACAAGGGAGCTGGAGAGCATAAGGTCTTGGGAGGAGCGAAGAGGACGGTTTGGGTGATATTTGGAGAGAAGATTGGTGATGTAGCTTGGGGCAGAATTGTAAATGGCTTTGTATGTCATGGTTAGGGTTTTGAATTTTATTCTTTGGGAAATGGGAAGCCAGTGGAGGGCTTGGCAAAGAGGAGTAGCGGACACCGAACGGTTGGTAAGATGGATGATTCTGGCAGCAGCATTCATGATAGACTGAAGAGTGGATAGCTTGCGGAGAGATAGGTCAATTAGGAGGGCGTTACAATAGTCAAGATGAGTGTTAACAAGGGAGTGAATAAGTTGCTTAGTAGTTTCAACGGTTAGGAAGGGACGTATTTTGGAGATGGCATTAAGGACGCTGTAGCATTCAATCCCCTTGAGACTATTCTGGATAGACACCCTGTACACAATAGAAAATCTATACCTACCAAATACTAAACAGCTCTCCTTTCTGAACAAGGTCTGAAAGAAAGGGCAAATAAAATTGCAGGGGCCATCTACTTTTGTGCAGGGACTTAACCACAATCCCAGATAATACCTTAATATTTCTGACCCAGTTTCCAAAAGGCCATGTAGGACTACATTGTCACAATTACTCTCCTCTTCAGATGTTTATAATGTGTGGCAATGCCAGCGCTCCAGACTTTACCTCTTTCTCCAGACCTCAACTCTCTTATGCTGGCCATTCATGCACAGAATTTCAGCCATTTTCAGACTAAACGATTATTTGTCAGTCGAAAACGAATTGGCCACTAACTGACAGAATAAACAATGTTATGTGGTGGTCATGTTCGTAGTGATCGTTCAAGAACAATAAAAACATATATAAATAATACAAGACAGATTATTATTTTGGTTTCGATTATAACATACACATATACACTTTCGTTGAAACTGTAAAAGTTTTCACTTCGGACCCATCGACATTAGCCGGGCCCACGACCAAAATTGTCAGTAAAGTTGCATTCACTAACAGCACAATTGTCGAATGTTCTTACTGACCAGTTTCTGACGGAATTCTGTGCGTGTATGGCCATCTGGCGTTGAATAAGTGAACCCTCTCACATGACACTAGTACTAAACTGGCCCAAGCTAGGCAAGACTTACGTGCTCTATTATCTACACAACATGTACAGACTCTCAAAGTTTTATGATCCACATTTTACTGAAATGGTAACAAAAGTAGGCAAACTTTGGCAGCCCAAGTTAAAAGTCATTTAGGGAGTCACTCCATTTTCGTGGGGGAAAAAATAGAAAAAAAAATGATAAAGCCGCATGTGACGAACGCGGGTATCAGATCGCTGCCCTCCTCACTGACGGGTGACCGGGGACCCCTTGATCTCACACCGAGCTTGTCACTAACGTAACAATAACACTCTCAGCTGCTTTCCGCACAAAGATTCTCCAGCTTGTGGGACCACCGTCTAAGTCCCAGCCGCCTGAGAGTGATTGTTACTAGGCTAATTCAAGCAATTAACCCTTTCTCTGCCACCACTAACCTTTGATCCGGAGTGTTAGGTCTCCAACAATTAACAATACCAATTATGTTTTAGAATAACCACCTGTAACACACGCTGTCACCACAGACAGGGATATTCAGATGAGTTATCCTAAACAGTAGCGCTCTTCAAAAGGGACAGGTTTGTTATAGCTTGCATTAAGAGCTTTAGGCCAAGATTAACACTTTCAGATTAAGGTTTAATAATGAAAAGGTCAAAATTGGTGCAGTAAAATATTTACAGGAAAAAATGGCGTTACAAAGCAATTAGAGACATAATATACAGCAGCAAGGAGAGAAGACAGAATGGGAGGGGAAAAGTTACTTGCATTTAAATGTCCGTGATCAATTAGAAATTCATTGATGAGTCCACAGGTTCTCGGATGTTCGTTCTTTGATGGTAAAGTGAGAACTCAGTATTGTCTGGTCTATTCCCTTTTTCTCCGAAGGCCAAGGGGTGGGGCCATATGCTCCTGACCACTCACATGGGTAAGGAGGGCCCGTGGGCTGTCCAGGGCAGACCGTGGAATAACAACCTTCCCTAATATGCAATTTGCTGTATAAAAACCATATCTCAGGATGGGATTATCGTGCAAACCCCACATTAAGGATTTCAAGTTCAGCAGGCACAATGCATTACAATAAGCCTAAACATAAGACTTGTCGCTCTCCATTACCCTGGGAAGAGGCAAAACTAGCAGTGGGTTCACAGATGATGGAATTCATCAACGTTTGGGTTTGTTTTATTCAGTATGCCTTTCTGCATTCAGCTATATACTTTTTAATAAGATGTCACGTTCCTATCTGGAGTTATGAAATGTGGGTAAAATTTTTACCTTTTAAAGTTGATTCAGGGTCTCTGGAAAGTCAGAGCTGCATGAGTGGAATTATGACCTATCCTTATCTTAGGCATCCTGTGCTGTCTCTTAATGAGTCTGATTTATTGGTTTATGATCAGGCCTGGCAAACACAGTCAGACCTCTTGGAGCCTGGTCAAGGGACCCAGAAATTCCTAAGTTGAAGGGAGGGGGGACGAGGAGTGAGGGGTTTTGTCCTACGTTAGAACTGTCATGGCGTACTTGTGACAAAATGGTGGAGTTTTGTATCTCCCCCTTAGATGGTTGCATGGGAGCGGACTGCAATTTCCCTCCTGACGCAACCGACTCCTGCGGGCTCGGCTTGCCGCGACAGCCCATCAGCATTACCATGGGTGCTGCCTTTCTTGTGCTGGATGGTGAAATCATGTTGTTGAAGGATTAAGCTCCAATGAAGTAGCTTGCCATTTTCCCCAGCAACACGATTTAGCCAGCTCAAGGGATTGTGATCGGTGATCACAGTGAAATGCCTCCCATAAAGGTACGTTTGCAACTTCTGGAGAGCCCACATGATCGCAAGACACTCCTTTTCGATCGTGGTGTATGCATCTTCCCTGGGAAGTAGATTCTGGCTCAGGTAGAGCATGGGGTGTTCCTCTCCAGCGTCATCCACTTGGCTGAGGACTGCACCCAACTCATACGCAGAGGCATCAGTCTGCACTAGGAAACGGCGGGTGAAGTCGGGAGCCTGTAGCACAGGGGCGCTGGCCAGCGCCTCCTTCAGGGCCTGAAATGCCCTCTCACATTCTCAGACACCACTTTGGGCAGTTTCTTTTTGGTTAGGTCAGTCAAAGGTTTTGCCAGGCTACTATAGTTACCTACAAACTTCCTATAGTAGCAGGCTGACCCCAAGAATGACATAACCTGCTTCTTGGTTTGAGGGATGGCCCAGGCCAGGATGGCCTCCACCTTCCCTGTCTCAGGTCTCAGAATGCCTCCTCCTACCTGGTGTCCCAAGTACTGGACATCAGTCATGCCGATGTTACACTTACTGGGCTTTACAGTCAGATTGGCAGCTGTCAGTTGGTCCAGGACCCGTGACAGGTACACCAGGTGTTCCTTCCAGGTAGGGCTAAACACGGCGATGTCGTCCAGGTAGGCCAAGGCAAAGGTTTCCAGCCTCTCCAGCAAGTCATTCATGGCCCTCTGGAAGGTAGCTGGGGCGTTCTTCATCCCAAACGGCATGAAGGTAAATTCAAACAAACTGAATGAGTTGATGAAGGCTGACTTTTCCCGAGCTTCAGGGGCCAGAGGAATTTGACAGTACCCTCTACTCAGATCCATGATAGTGATATAGCGGGCAGCCGCCAGCCTATCTAACATCTCATCAATCTGGGGCATGCAGAAGGCATCTGCAGTGGTGATAGCATTTAGCTTTCGGTAGTCCACACAGAACCTGGTCGTCTGATCTTTTTTGGGGACAAGGACCACTGGGGACGCCCAGGTACTGTGGGACTTCTGAATCACCCCCAGCTGCAGCATTTCCTCCACCTCCCTCTTCATGTCAGCCAGCACCTCTAGAGAGATGCGATAGGCCGACTGTTTAATGGGGGGGGGGTGTGCCCCAGTGTCCACCTGGTGGACAGCTAGGTAATCCGGCTACCATGTACTGCCAGCACTTCCTTCAGCCCGGGTACCTGTGTGGGGGTAAGATTGGGGTTTATCAGGAGGTCAGAGTTTACCTCCCAGGTGTAAGCTAACAGGTCTAGGAGTGGGTCAGCCTCTTCAGGCTCCGGCCTGCTGCAGACTGGCATGACATAGGCCGTGTGCTCATGATGGGCTTTGATCATGTTCATATGAAAGGCCTTCTGCGGTCTACTCCCTTCTCCCAACCTCACTAGGTAGGTGGCATCATTCAGACGCTGGGTGATAGGGTACGGGCCTTCCCATGCTGCTTGGAGTTTGTTCTACCGCAAGGGAAGCAGAACATACACCAGCTGAGCACCGTTATATGTCCACTCACTAGCATTGCGGTCATACCAACGTTTCTGCCTGGTCTGGGCCTGGGTCATGTTTTCCCGCACCATCCCCACCAATGTCTCCATTGTATCCTGGAATCTTAGGACGTAATCTACAACAGAGACCACTAGGTCTGCAATCTTCCCAGTGGTCCCCTTACCCTCCATCTGTACAGAAGTTCAAATGGCGGAAAAGCCTGTGGACTCCTGGGGCACCTCTCTGTAAGCAAACAGCAGATGAGGCAGATATTGTTCCCAGTCCTTACCCTGGGACTCCACAAAAGTGCACAACATTTGTTTCAGAGTACCATTGAAACGCTCGCACAAGTCATTCGTTTGTGGATGATAAGGACTGGCCATGATATGCGTCATCTGTATTTTTTGGCAGAGAGCGGGCATCAAGTCAGACACAAACTTGGGGCCCTGATCGCTAATGAGCTTGGCCGGAAATCCCACTCTTGTGAAGATTCCCAGCAGAGCATCAGTGACCTTGTCTGCAGGGAGGAGAGAGCCACCGCCTCCGGATAACGCGTGGCATAGTCAACGACTGTCAGGATAAAACGTTTGCCTGAACTGCTAGGGATGGCTAGAGGCCCAATAATATCCACTGCCACCCTCTTAAAGGGTTTGTCAATCACAGGCAAAGGTTTTAGCGGAGCCCTGTATACATCTCCTACCTTGCCAACTCGCTGGCAGATAACACAGGACCGACAGTAATCAGCTATATCCATAAGCATGGTAGGCCAATAAAAGTTATGTATTAACCGCCCCCGGGTCTTAGTGATTGCCAAGTGACCTGCTAGGGGAATCTCGTGAGCCACCTTTAGTAGCTGTCCCCTGAACTGACTGGGTACTACAAGCTGCCTGTTACCTAAATCAGCTTCGTTCCCCTCTGTAGACAAACTCTCCATGTACAGTTTTCCTTTGTCCCAGTAAACCTTTTGTTTGTCATTCTCTGCAGGGGGGTTATTAGCTAGACACCTGAGCTGTGCCAGGGTTTGGTCTGTCTGCAGTGCTGCTTCAAAGGCAGAACCATAAGTCCCAGCAAGCAATCCTGTGGCAAACGAGGACAGCTGCTGAGGCTCAACAGAAGTGGAGTCCACTGGGTCAGAACAAAGAGAGGGCCCAGAGACCTCCTCCTGCTGTTCTGCGGACCTCCGGTCTGACCAAGGTGACCTCAGCTCCCGTGTCCCGAAAACTCATTACAGTCCGGTGGCCCACGATGACTGGCTGCAAGTTGGCATTGGGTCCTTGAGGTCTCCCACTGACGAACAGCACAGCGGAAGGGTTGCTGGCCGTTTGGCCAGATGATGTTGTCTTCTTCTGCTCAGGGCACTGTGTTCGAAGATGGCCAGGCTTGCCACAGGAGTAACACCTGCGGTTGTCAGTCAGGGAGGGCTTGCCACCAGGAACTGCAGGTTCGGAATGCTGAGAATCTTGGTTGGCAGGCAGAAGAGGGGTTGCTACGTGCGATTTACCCCCTTCCCAGCCATTCGGTGAGACCTTGTGATGGTCCATTACCCAAGTGCTGATGAAGGTATCGGCCAGTTCTGCTGCGGCTTTAGCTGAACCGGGCTTCCGCTTTAACACAAACTGTCTGACATCTGGAGGACAGATGTGCAAAAGCTGATCTTCAATCATGAGATCTTCCAGGGCCTCAAAAGAATTGGCTTTCAGGCCCCTAGTTCACTGTTGGAAGGTGGTACGTAAACGGCTTACCACATCCATATAGGAGCCCCCAGGCCCCCTTTGCAGGGACCTAAACCGTTTTCGGTACACTTCCGGGGTTAGGGGATACTTCTGAATGATCGCAGCCTTTATGGCATCGTAATCTTCGCTCTGCTCCGCTGGCAGGTCGACATACGCCTCATAGCCCTGAAGTCAGGTACCGGGCACATTGTGCTGGGGGCAAATGGTACTGAAGACAAGTTTTTTTCAAATGACAGTAGATACACATCAACGTCTCTGTCCTTTTCTATGACTGGAAAATTGGCGGCTGAGCTCACAGGCAGAGAGGTGTCCCTGTGCTCTAGGGATCCGAGGTTCTGAGCCTGTCGGTGCTGTTGGAGTCTCAACATCTCCAGTTTGTGTCGACGATCAGCCTCCCTCTGCGCAGCCTCTCTCTCAGACCAGTGTTCCTCTCTCGCAGCCTGGCGTTCCAGAAACTGCAGGTACATCACAGGATCCGTTTTGCTGAGGCACTGTAGTGTTTCCTGCATTTGTGGAGAGTCTATGCTGGTTGCAGGCAATCTGGCGCTGGCCTGCTTCTGCTGTGGCCTAGAGGGGACATTCAGTGGTATTCCCATGTCAGTCTCTGTATGCCTATCCTGTGAGGCCGTCGAGACTGAACCACTTGGCTCTGGAGTATCGGGAACCCCTTTAGTAGGAAGGAGTTGTTGCTGTATGTCTCTTTAAAAAAAACAAAAAAATATGCACCAGCTTGTCTCTAAGGATGTTTCCACAAAGATTACAATCCTTCAGTGCAGAGCTAATTCCTAATAATGCACTGACTGCTCTTAAGGCTAAACTATCCCACCGCTGCCAACCAATATCTGACGAACGTGGGTATCATATCGCTGCCCTCCTCACCGATGGGTGACCAGGGACCCCCTTGATCTCACACCCGCTTCTCACTAACGTAACAATACCACTCTCAGATTCTTTCCACACAAAGATTCCCCAGCTTGCGGGACCACCATCTAAGTGCCAGCCGCCTGAGAGCAATTGTTACTGGACTAATTCAAGCAATTAACCCTTTCTCTGCCACCACTAACTTTTGATCTGGAGTATTAGGTCTCCAACAAATAGCAATACCAATTATGTTTTAGAATAACCACCTGTAACACATGCTGTCACCACAGACAGGGATATTCAGATGAATTACCCTAAATAGTAGCATTCATCAAAGTAACAGGTTTGTTATAGGTTGCATTAAGAGTGACAAGATTAACACTTTTCAGAATAAGGTTTAATAATGAAAAGGTCAAAATTGGTGCAGTTAAATATTTACAGAAAAAATGGTGTTACAAAGCAATTAGACATATTTTCCAGCAGCAAAGAGAGAAGACCGAATGGGAGGGGAAAAGTTACTTGCATTTAAATGTCCATGATCAATCAGAAATTTGTTGATGAGTCCACAGGTTCTCGGATGTTCGTTCTTTGATGGTAAAGTGAGAACCCAGCACTGTCCAGTCTATTCCCTTTTTCTCCGAAGGCCAAGGGGTGGGGCCATATACTCCTGACCACTCACATGGGTAAGGAGGTCCAGGGCGGACCGTGGAATAACAACCTTCATTAATATGCAATTTGCAGTATAAAAACCATATCGCGGGATGGGATTATTGTGCGAACCCCACATTAAGAAATTCAAATTCAGCAGGCACAGTGCATTACAATAAGTCTAAACATAACAGACTTGTCACTCTTCATTACCCTGGGAAGAGGCGAAACTAGCAGTGGGTTCACGGATGATGGAATTCATCAACGTTTGGGTTTGTTTTATTTGGTATGCCTTTACGCATTCAGATATATACTTTTTTAAGTTGTCACCTTCCTATCTGGAGTTATGAAATGTGGGTAAAATGTTTACCTTTTAAAGTTGATTCAGGGTCTCTGGAAGGTCACAGCTGCCTGAGGGGAATTATGGCCTATCCTGATCTTAGGCATCCTCTGCTGTCTCTTAATGGTTCTGATTTATTGGTTTATGATCAGGCTTGGCAAACACAGTCAGACATCTTGGAGCCTGGTCAAGGAACCCAGAAATTCCTAAGTTGAAGGGAGGGGGGATGAGGAGTGAGGGTTTTTCTCCTACTTTAGAACGGTCATGGCGTACTTGTGACAAAATGGTGGAGTTTTGTGTGTCCCGCACGTGATATCACACCGCACTGTAATTTTCTGTAAACTGCAAAGCAATATGGCAACTTGGAGGCATTCTGTACACAGATGGTGTGCAGAACACATCCCAGAAATGTAATTTCCTGCTTGTGTGATTGGTTTACTGATTTTCCCAGAAGTCTACACTAAGATACAAGTCAGATTTTGGGCATCCCCTGCAACAAAAAATATGTCATAGGAAAATCACATCTAAAGGGATGTGATTAAAAATTATAACTTCACTTCCAAATAAATTCCATCTGCATATGGACACAAATAGGTATTACAGCAGAATAACAAAAGGTAGGAATCTGCAACAAAGTTAGTTAAAATCCCTGCAATGTAAACTGATCACCCAGAGGGGAATGTTTTTATCTAATCAAAAGTGGAGTTACACTACTCTTTATTTAAAGTGGTTGTCAATGCTTGGGAAAAAAAAACACCTGCAAGAGAAAGGCATACTAGCTCATTATGAAATGCTTAACTTAGATTGACGCCGTTGCAGCGGTCCCCGAGCACCGCTGTGACCGGCGTCATGTTGTGTCCGTTGTCTTCCGGGGGCCCGATCTCCGACCAATCACAGCGCAGACTCCAGCGCTGTGATTGGCAGTAGCGGGGCTGACGTCACTCCCGCGCATGTGCACGGCAGCCGTCATTTATGGCACACTTTGTGAAGAAACGGCCCAGTCGGACTGTTTCTTCACTGCGCATGTGTAGATTACGTCGGCACATGCAGATACAGGGAGGATCTCCTAAACAGTGCAAGTTTAGGAGATATTCCCAACACCTACAGGTAAACCTTATTATAGGCTTACCTGTAGTTTAAAGTGGTTGTCATGACTTGACAACCACTTTAAACAGAAAATTTTGCACTTATTCCCCCCCCATATGACGCAAAATGACAAAATCCTCAATAAATTGAGAAGGTATTTAGTGCATACTACAGATCGCTTTATAACCTACCTCTGAAACGTTCTGTAAATTTTTGGAGACCCTCGGTTTACCTTGGCTGTCTGAAACACCGATACAAGCACTAAATTCTGCTTCTCAGCTCAAGAAATAGTAGACACCAGCCATTCCCTGCCTAGCCATAAATCCCCGGGCCCAGATGGGTACACCATTGTATGTTACATAGAATATGATTCATCTATGCTTTTATTCCAACAGCTTTTTACCTAAAAAAATTTAAAGGAAAAATTAATATTGTGGGTGTGCTTGTATATAGGAAAATATTTTTGGAAGACAAATGCAAAAATTTTGTTTTAGAACATGGATAATTGTAAGCAGGTTAAGAGAATACTGCCTATTACCATAAGGCCCCTTTCACATGGACACTGTCAATCGGGCAGTCGAGATGCGTTTACAACGCACCTCAACTGAATGTCAAAATCTGCAATGGCCACTGGAGCGCTTCATACACATTGCTGTGGCCATGAAGCTGTGCAAAAATATAGGTCATGTTGCGTTTTGCAGGCAATACTCCTGCCACTGTACCCCATAGAGTTGAATGGGGTTGCACCACAACCACGTCCAGTTGATGCGATTGTGATAAAGTGAGATTTCATTGTGACACACAAAGTGCATTCAGCCGCAATCACTGCAGGTAACCGCTGGCTGTGCGAACAGGAACAAATAGCTGCATCCATACACAGCCTGTTATCACAGTGCACTGGCTTGGTGGTCGCAGCTAACTGCATACAACTGTCAATCCCAGTTGCAGAAATTGATTCCTGCTGCTTGGATTCACAGCATGGCTAAACACCCTTGCAAATGCTGCCTTAGCTGTGCATTTTCTGCATGGGTTCCTAGTATGGGGCTGCCCTTTGTGGTGATGAATTCCATTTAGAAAATGGCAGAGATGGGAAGTACAGTAGAAAGCATACAGACCAGAAGCATTTGGCTAACTGACTTTGGGTACAGTTTTCAGAGAGCCATAAAGGACAGCATTGAGGTAAGTGTATTAATTAAAGTATATATAAACCTCAATAAATACCTTCTCTGATGTGGTTCCTCTTAGTCTGTTAAATATATCATGGAAAATATTTAGTTATATCTGTTCAGTAAGTGAAAAAAAAAAAAAATCCATTGATCTGACAACTTCTGACACAGAACCCCTCTATGTTATGGAGAAGAGGTCTTCTGGTGTCCTGCCCTATGGTGACAAGGCTGCTTCCCTATAGTCACAGGACAGTGACATTGTCACGCTAGGACAGGTGTCACTAGGTGAAAAAGGTCAGAAAGGAGACCAAAAATGCTGCCTTCCTATCTATGGACTCATCAGCTGCAAAATATTATATTCTTGCCCTTGGGTTTCAATACATTACACATCCACCCTCCTTTCCAAAAATGATTCCTGGAATGTCCCTTTAGTCATTTATTAAATCTGCCTAGAGTTCAACTTTAATGCATGTTTTTTTATTAGGATCAAAAAGGTTTGCACTGGCCAATAAAAATATGTGTTTGACAGAATGAATTCCTCCACCAATCACAGAGGTTTGCTTCTGCTTAGTTCTGTAAAACTATAGATATTTTGTACAGGTTTGTATCTTTTTCAGAATGCCACCCTGTGTAAATCAAAATTACAAACAAGCAGAACAAGTAATGACAGGCATTTTAGGATGCATAGATAAAATATCTCTTGAAACGGAAAAGGGCAAAGTAACACCTTGTAAAGAAATGTGAATGATGTCATCCAGCACACCGAGTAAGAAAAGTAATTAAAGGCAATGTAACCCTCTGCTGTTAAAGCATCCTGTTGAGAGACGTGTTACTACAGACCAGCGAATGATGAGTTGTGCATGGACTATGGCCTTTTCCTTATCACATATACTGCAGACACACACATACACAGGACTCTTGACCTGGCCAGATCCTGCCTTGGAGATTTAGCTCTTTAGCTGTCTTTATCCTTGAAAACATTTAGTGGATTTATGAACACATTCTTGTCTCTCATAATTCATTGGCTGAATACACAAAATAGCCTATTAACATAGCTAAATCAGCTGTTTGCATTTCACATTCTGAGTTTGTGAGCTCCCAATGTGTTCTGTAGTGACAGGAAGAAAAGTATATACAAGCAGCTCCTAATGTCTATTTTTTTATGTTATGGATACACAGAGGAAAGCTGGAGCCACTGACAATTTGTCTGTTTGGGAAGAGTTCTGCTCAATTCCGATTTGACAGCTGTCAGACTTCAGAGGTGAAAAGAAATACTCCCCATGGAAACAGACAGCAATTCATTTTTTTATTCCTCAAGAAGAATGAGTAAGGGACAGAACACCCCTGGCAAGCATTTATTGCTATATGCATCACTTAAAGTGTATATAAAGGCAAAAATAGGATACCAGTAAAATTCATTTCTTAGAGTACAGGATCTTTAGTCATTGCCATGGATATATGCAGCTGCCTTAAGGTGACTGGACACTGTCAAAAAGGGAAGGCCGCAGGGACATGGACACCCCCCCTCCCCCAAATAACCCCCTTACACTCTCAGTTAACCTCGGTTTTGTAGCAAGCTATAAGGAGATGAAGAGAACAGGAGGGGAGGGACCTGTGTCTCCATGAATTTGATTATACTAGTAAATCAAAAATCTTGTTTTCCAAGTCAAACAGGACACTGGATTTTTAGTCGTTTCCAAAGGAAACCAAATCTAACAGGCCCACAGAACAGGTCAGGAAAAGCTCAACAGAACTCAGAGAGCAACTTGTAGCACTTTAAACTGTTTTAAACTGGCGTCAGATGAGGCCTGCACATCCACTTGCTAAAACCAGGTGGCAGCCTTGTAAATCTGAAAAGTAGATGCCGGTTGCTGAAAACACCATTAAGCACTAACAGATCAGGTAGGTCGACACTTTATCAAGAAAGGGGAGAACTCAAATGATCACTTGTCTTATTCACCTATCAATGGCAGAAAGAGAGGGATTCAGATTGTCTAGAATCTCTGTGTGTGTACCACATCAAGACAATGGTAAGAAATTTCCCTGAGATGTTTTGAAGAATGAGATAAAGCACGGAGGAATATGGCCTGGTTGAGGTGGAAGGAAGGAATCACCTTAAGAATGCCTTCAGGCTCAAAACAACCTTTTCCTTGTGCAACACTAGGAAGAGCTCCTTACAGGATAAGCCCGCTAACTCAGAGACCCTCAGCACAGAGGTGATAGCAGTAAGAAAGGCAATCTTGCGAGTGAGATCAGACAAAGGAATATCCATAACAGGTTCGAAGGGTTGCCCCTGAAGGCCAACATTACTACATAAAAGGTCCCAATGAGACACAGGGGTATGTACAGGGAGGGGGAGATGTGTGCGACACTGTACAATGGGCCTTAGAAGTCAAGGAAGGGATTTGCCCTTTGGTGGTACTCAAAGCCAGATGCTGATCTAGACTGTAGAAAGGACAATAAAAACATCCTAAGGAGTATTTCCTAGGCTGAAACTCCCATGACTTAGACCAAGCAAAATAGGCCTTCCAGGTGGGGTGGTAGTCTCTCCGAAACATCGCCCACCCAGCGGTATAAAAGCATAGATAAAATTTAACCAATCCCATGGCATCATCAAAGCATCCACTGCAAATCCTTGAGTTGCCATGGACTTCGTGACAAACCTACCCAGTTTGTTGATGAATCTGGATGCCAGGGGATCCACTTCTGGCCACCCCCCATCTGTGGCAAAGGCCTAGAAACACCTTTAGATGGACAGCCCATTCCTCATGCATTTCACTCCCCTTTCAGCAACGTAACTTCTGGTGTTTCTTCATGGTTGATTTAGGCCATGGTCATGGCATTATTTAACTGGATTCTTGTTGGGTGCCCTCACCCTGAGCTCTAAAATGTTGATGGGATGACAGACTTCCTCTGACCACCATGTCCCCTGCACCAAGAGGGCATGCAGGACTGCTCTCCAACCCAACAAATTGGCAACTGCTGTGAGAACTATCCACACCTTTGGGGAAAAGGGCTTCCCTGACTCCAGCACTGGGTTGGAAGTCCACCATGTTAAGGACAGTCTGGTTTTGGGGGGCAGATGGATGGAGCAATACAAGGACTGAGTCCCACAAAAAGTTCCTGAAGGAGGCAACTATTTAAGCCCAAGACCCTCATGAAGGCCCGAAGGGGAGGTTTCCCCTAGGCCTGGGCAAGAAAATGAAAATACATAAGTTTGTCCTGAGACAGAAAGATCCTAGACAGGGCCATATCCAATGTCTGGCCCAGGTATTCTAATTTGTGAGAGGAGTACAGCAATAACTTTTTTAGGTTGAGTAGCCAACCAAAGCTCTGCAAAGTCTGCACATTCCTCTGAATGTCAGATAACAGGGATTCTATATACCAAAAGATCATCCAGGTAACCCACGAGTCCCCTGAGCATGGATCAGAGCTACGATGGAGACAAGCACCTTAGTGAAAACCTGGAGGCTGTAGAAAGGCCAAAAGGAAGGGCAACAAATTGGTAATGCTGATCGCCCACAGCAAAACACAAGTAGCATTGATGAGGAAAGGTGGTAATGTGAAAGTAGGCATCTCAAATGTCCATTGAAGCCAGAAAATCCCCTGGCAGAAAAGAGGCAATAACAAATATGGCAGTTTCAATGAAGAACTTCTGAACCCATAGGAATTAGTTGGGGGTAGTTACATTTAAAATTGGTCAGACTCCTGCATTTGGTTTGCATTTCCGCTTTGGTACCAGGACACTAATCTATTGAGATGGGAGGTGCTGGACAGCAGCAAGAAGATCTGCCCTCGGGAGAGAGGAAGGTTTGAAACCATGAAGTAGTTATAGCCCCTGGAAATCACACACTGAACCCAGCCATCTGAGATTTCCTGGGACCAGACGGCCAACAGATGTAGTAGTCTAGGTACGAGCCTTGGTTGGTTTAGCGGGCCATGTCTTTATACAAAATGTATGTCTCTGACTTTCTCTGGGAGACAAGATTACGCTTACTCCCTGTGATCTCTTTGATGAACCCATCCAAGGAGGTACCGAATGTGTTCACCTTTAACGCTCAAGACGCTGCATGTGATATTATCTGACCAGCATCTTAGTCAAAGGATCCAGTGCAAATAGAGGGAAAGAAGATTCTAGAGATTTGGTAAAGTGTGTCTGCCAAGCCTTTACAGAGTAGCATAAGGCTTCAGAATCCAAAAGATGATCTAACAGACTGTTAGAAGCAACTGAGAATTTGTTGGAATGAAACAAGGATCATAAGTCATGTGCTTAGTCCAGATAGCAATGGTCCAGCTATGGACCACAGAAGCAACCGCAGGCTGCATAGTGGGGCCTGCTAAGAAAGAGGGCCTCTAACATTATCTACCAGGTCTTTGAACATTGAATTATCCCCCATGAGGGCCGTGAGAGTCTTGTTAAAACAAGCAACGACAGGGTCCACTACAGGAAGCACCCACGTTGCCAGGCAACTTTCCTCAATAGGAAGTTAGGGTTTCAGAGCTGTAAAAAACCTCCTCCATTCCCCATATAACACAGGTTCCATCAGCAAGTGGACTGGGAAAGTCTTAGCTGGGTTTGGCAATTTAGGGGACACCATGCTAGAAACCTTGGGAGTGAGCATACTTAGGCCTCTCTAACATTATGCAGCATTAGGGGTAGGAATGGTATCCTTAAAGTGATTGTAAACTGCAGACATTAAATATGAACAAAGCACATGCTTCTATAAAGTGTAACTGTCTCTATCCAAAGCACTAAGCGTGAGTGACTCATTCCTCTTACCTGCAAGAGTTACTTCCAACTTCAAGTGATAATTGGAGACGGGGGAGGAAAGCTCCAGCAGACAGCCTATCTGTCTCAGTTGTGCATGTTCACGTGTACTGTGAGGAGCGGGACGTGTTCCTTCCCTCCAATCAGGGCTCAGAGCTCTCCTCACTGAGCTCTGCAGTATGAAACTTCAGATCCAAGCTGCTTTTCAGAGCGGATGGATGCTGTGTAAAATGTGTGTTTTGGAAGACTGTAGAGGAGAGTGGGCTATAGATCACAAGGGTACAACTTAAGCCCCATACACATAGGTCCAATATCAGGAGACAACAGCCAGTTCAAAAAAAAAAAACAGCCAACATTCAGCCCGTGTGTATGTTGGTCTGGGCTGGCTTCTGTTGGACATGCATGCTGGAAAACCAGCAGCCAACTGACTCCCGATCAGCACTCTCAGCCAATGGTAGAGAGCGCTGATCGTAGTGTTTGGGCGGGGGGCCGTCCCCCTGTCAGAACACAACAGCTCAGCGGGGGAGATCACTGGTCTAACGTCACATGGTTAGTACAGCGGCCGCGAACGGAGCCTTCGGTGTGCTGTCAAAAAATTGTAGTGTGTACCCGGCTTTATGCAGGAGGATTTGTTACATCTCTGTGTATCACCTGATGCTAGTAACTTCACTGGGTATACATAAGGGTTTACAATCTCCTCCTCAGGTAAAGTTTCTATCTTTCAGCAAAGTCAAATACAGAATCTGGACGAGAGGCTGAAAGGGTGTGATTGAAACCCCTTTTTGTTCCCAATGGCCTCTATAAGGCCTGATATTCTTTACATGAATTCTGACGTTGTGGCATAAAAAATCCTCTCAGGACAAAAAAAAAAAAAAAAAAAGGAAGGAT
>BLSH010274657.1:47981-58252 GCA_018402905.1 Glandirana rugosa
CAAGACACATAACGTCGAAGACTTTCTCCCGCATCCCACTCACCCAACCCATGTCAATTTACTACCTCCGGCTCCCAAACCTTTATATAGTGGTCTCCAATCCTTTTCGTCTTTCCACTCCCTCCATTATACCCTCACGCTAAATATACTTCCCTGTATGGGGTCGCAGGACTTCCAAAATAGTAAATTGTTTTGTGACACGAATGACTTCAGGGGGTGTCACAAATAACAAATTTACCCTTGACACATACCAAAAACATTTTTTTTTAAGGACCATCTCAAATATATCATTTAACTGTACCCAACCCACTCACCCTACGCCCTCTTTCAGAAGCTGCAATACACAGAACTTAGCTGCCATTCCTCTTCTTCCCAAAACCAGCCTCCCCTTCTTCTGTGCCCTCTGGAATGCCTGCTCTGTCTAACAAACACCTCCCCCCACAATCTCTTTATCACAAATTCATTTAATATACTTGCCACTACTGAAACCTGGATTCATGAATCCAACACAGCTTCTCCAGCTTCCCTCTTTCATGGTGGCCTTCTCTGGACTCACTCCCCCAGACCCAGTAGACGGAAGGGAGGTGGAGTGGGAATCCTTCTAGGCCCGCACAGCACCTACCACGAACTTCACCCACATCCTTTTCTGACACCCTTCTGTTTTGAGGCACATTGTATTTGTCTATATTCTCCCATTCCTCTAAGAATTGCTGTGATCTACCAAGCCCCCTGAACCTGTATCAATGTTCCTTGATTACTTCTCTGCCTGGCTACCCTACTTTATCCCTTCTGAAATCCCCACAACCAATCAACCATTCTCTGTGACTTCAACATCCCTGTTAATGCTAATACTCCTGCTATTTCTAAACTTCTCAGTCTAACCTCCTCTTACAGGCTCCTACTCACTCGCGATGGCAACATCCTTGACCTTGTATTTTATCTATGCACTCCATGCAACCTCTCCAACGATACTCTCCCACCCTCTGATTACCACCTTATTAGTTTTGCTCTCTCCCTGTCTTCCACCTCCTCTCCCTCCAACCGCCTAACAGTTACCCATAGAAACCTTCGCCACCTCAAACCTTCTCTGCTACTGACCACCTCTATGACAAAATATCACTCCTGTCCTTCCCCAACCTAGTCACTACTGTCTACAACAGCTCACTGTCATCCTCCCTATACAAGCTTGCCCCCCTCACTACACACACACACAAAAAAATCAGGCCCCGACCCATACAACCTTGGCAAACAGATGACACCAGAAGTCTCAAAAAATGTAGCAGCGCTCTTGAGCGCTTGTGGCGTAAAACTAACCCTCAGAAAGACTTCAACCAATATAAATTTGCCCTTTCAAAAATACTATTCCTGCCTCTTCACTGCCAAGCAGACCTATTTTATCACTCATATTACCACCACCTCATCCAGTCTCCCTGTCAACTCTTCTCTTTGTCCTCTACTGCCTCCACCCACTAACTGCCCAGGAGATCGCCAATCAAAAAATAGGATTGATACACTCCGTGAGGACATCTCCAATGTGCAGATATCTCCCCCACTTAAAGCAGAGTTCTACCCAAAAGTGTAGCTTCCGCTTTAAGGGAAGGTCAGACATATCAGCCTGGATGTCATACCACTAACTTAAACTCAATTTATCCAAAACCAGGCTCATATTTCCTTCCCCACGTGCCCCTTCCCCTGACTTCTCCATCAAAATCAACGGCTCAACTATCAACCCGTCCCCGCACGCCAAGGTTCCAGGAGTAATCCTGGACTCTGAACTATCAATCCTGGCCCCATATCAAATCACTGTCCAAAGCTTGTTGCTTCAACCTCCACAACATCTTCAAGATATGCCCCTTCCTAACCAATGACACCACGAAGCTTCTAATTCACTCCCTGGTCATCTCCTGCATCGACTACTGCAACTTACTCCTCATTGGATTACCTTTACATAGGCTATCCCCCTTCAGTTCATCATGAATGCTGCCGCCAGACTCATCCACCTTACCAAACACTCAGTGTCTGCTACCCCTCTCTGCCAATACCTCCACTGGCTTCCGCTCACCCAGCCAAATGCCGGGCGACGGGGTACGATAGAAGTTGGCTGTTTGGCCGGCTTCTGTTGTATCAGCATGCTGAAAAATCAGCATCTGACCAGCTACCAATCAGCGCTCTCAGCCACGAGAGCTGATCGAAGTGTTCTGGCGGGGGGGGGGGCCTGTTACCCTGTCAGAACACAACAGCTCAGTGGGGGGAGATTGCTATACTGACGTCGAATCATTAGTACAGTGGCTCCAACCTGAGTCATAGTGTGTACCAGGCTTTAGCATTGTTTTTACCAATTAGTCCATTTTGTTTTGTAACCATAAACTGCAAATGTAAAAAAATACAAAAAAACTAATCCTGCAACTCATCCACACACAAGCAATAAATCTAGCCTGTTACTGATAAAAGCTCTGGTCTAAAGCCTCGTACACATGAGAATATCAGACGAACTATTGTTCATTTATTTTTATTGCATGCTAGTCTAGAGGTTACTAGACTTACAAAAATTCTCATATGACAGAATACAACTTTGGAAGTGATTAATGTGTCGTACTGTAATGTTTCCGTGCATGCGTGGTCTTCTGATTTTTTTCAGACGAATACTGTGCCGATTAAACTAAAATCGTTCAATCTGGTATCGTACGAGAACATTTTTTGCTTTTGTCCCTTTGGACAATTTCGCATTAATGGTCGTGATCAGCTCTCAAAAGCTGTGTTACTAATGATCAGATTATCGTATCATCACTTTGGAAGTAGAATTTTTAGTCTGATTTTCTCATAGTGTGTAAAAGGCCTTATAGCTCTTTATATTCAGAATAAAATAACATTTTCTAAAGATTATGCACAACTGAGAACACATTACTTTTAGTGCTTTGAAGGTTTCCATGAATTTCTCCAGCTCATCTGGTGGCAAGAAATCTCCAATGAAATGTTTCCCTCGTCCCATTTCAGTCAGTTGTTCTGCCCATTCTGATAGAGGGGAAAGAAAAACATGCAAACATACAGTATAGGGAACACAAAAAGAGAGCACAAATCTGTAGGTTTAGTCTGATGATGATGCATTGCTTTATTTTAAAGAGCTGTTCCAATAACACAGCCATAAAAAGAGTTAGAAATTAAAGGGCAGGGCAAGAATTGCTACATTACCCATACATTTACATGTAGCTTAACTGTTCTATCCACAAAATGTCATCAATGGAAACTGACCATCATGGGCAACCTATAGTCTTTTCCCCATACGCTCTGTTAGGAACTGCCAAAACATTGCTAGACTTGAATTCCTTCATGAGGAGGAGGCCAAAGTATTCCCATACTTTTCTGTAGAGATCTACTATGCAAAGCAATTTTCAAAAATGAGAGCACAACAGGACAGCAATTCCATGACTAAGTTGTCATTAATGCAAAAGAAGTCTCATGTCACGCATAAATGGGCTAAAATGTGGATTTAAAGTGATTGTAAAGTCTCACTTTTTTCTATTAAAATAACAAACATGTTATACTTACTTGCTCTGTGCAGTTGGCTTTGCACAAGGCAGTCTGGATCCTCCTCTTTTCAGGTCCCTGGCTTGCTATGGGGGCATCCGTGCCGAGCTGCAGCTCTGTGTATCCATTCAGACACGGAGCTGCCATTCAGCTCCACTCTCTCTCTCTCCCCCGATTGGCTGAGTTTGATTGAGAGTGTCTCAGTCAATCAGGAGGGAGAGTCCCGGACAGCCGAGGCACTCGTGGACATCGCTGGATAGAGAGGGAGCTCAGGTCAGTATCAGGGGGGCTGCTGCACACAGAAATTTTTTTTATCTTAATGCATTAAGATACAAAAACTTCTGCCTTTACAATTACTTCAATGCTTTCTCTGCTCTCGGATTACAAAATGGTGACAAGAGAGCGGTCCTTGTACAGAGGACAAGTATACGTTACACAAGTCCTGTCTGGCACTGTATGTTTTCTCACCGCTATTTAACAGAACAAGAACAAGAGAAAGAAATGAACAGATTCCCTTACCCAGTGTTGCCAACCGCCAGTAGTTTTACTGGCAGCCAGTAAAAAACAGGCAGTGTTCTCCTGCCAGTAAAAAGAAAAGGTTGCCATTAAAAATATGGCTGTGATGCTAGGCTCAGTCTGGAGCCGGCCAAGACCATCCCAAGTGCCTGCTGCAGTATAATCGGGTGGCTCTGTCAGAAGCGGTGCCTGAGCATGTCGTGTGATGTCATGGTGCAAGGGAGCCAAGCAGAGTGGCCAGAGCCTCGTGCGGTGAGCCTGTGTTATGGGAGCAAGGCAGGCTGGGAGCGGGACCATCAGTGCTGTTTGGACTGGAGTGGACTGAAAGGACCACCTGGCTTGGAGAGAGACTGTCACTGTGACTCAGGAGGGGACATTTTGTGTTGGTGAGGTGACATCCATTCTAATTTCTTGCCCTCCTGAGTCCTGTCCCTGAGCTACTTACCATAGCGAAAAAAAATAAAATAAGAGATATCTTTTTTTGCCTTACTATCTACGTAAAATAATATTGCTGTGTGTATATTGTACTCATTTGTAGCCTAAATACTGACATTTGCACTTAAAACTGTAATTTTGTAACATTT
This sequence comes from Glandirana rugosa, assembly GCA_018402905.1. Taxonomy (NCBI): domain Eukaryota; kingdom Metazoa; phylum Chordata; class Amphibia; order Anura; family Ranidae; genus Glandirana; species Glandirana rugosa. The sequence continues at coordinate 52,607 of BLSH010274657.1, forward strand.
GGAAATGCCAGTAAAAACTACTTGGCTGTGGCAGTAAATTTTTGGCGTTGAGTCAGTAAATTTCATTCTGGTAAGTTGGCAACACTGCCCTTACCTAAAGAAAATGTTAACCTAACATTCCATATTCCTGATATCTGCCTGCTCTACCATGTACTTGTAGGAAAAAGTGTCCTGTTCTCAGGGAGCATTGGGGGGCAACATATGTCAAAAAAAGCCAAGGAAAATTCCAAGCTCTACTTACAGACCAGCCTGCAACCAACCAAAATTGACCTGTCTAACTATGCGTTGTGAACATGTGCTTCCACTGTGGAGCCTCTTAAAAGTTAGAGGCAGGGACTACAGGTAACAGGGTGCCTTGACAGGGCCTGTAGCTTAAGCATGCATTTGCAAATGTATGCAGACTAAACCCGTTTGTAACGCATACTGTTAGACCGGTCAATTTGGTTGGTCGCAGGCTAGTCGGTAAGTAGAGCTTGGAATTTTCCTTGGCCTTTTTTGACATATGTTGCACTCCAATGTTCCTTGCTGCAAAGGACAGTTAAAGGGGGGGAGGGCTAACTTTTTTTGTACTTGATATATTGGTCAGGCAACGCACTGACACCTTTGCGGCCATAGTGCTATATGCTGGGTGTTCAGCGTGCCCCTGTACCATTAAGGAGGTGGGGGCTCCCACCAGCCCATCTGCCCTCTATCCATCAGAATGCAAGTGTTTCCACTTTGGAGCCTCTTAAAAGTTTGAGGTAGGGACAACAGGTAACAGGGTGCCTTGATGGGAACCTGTAGCTTACGCATGTATTTGCAAATGTGTGCAGACTAAACCCCTGTTTTTAGCGCATACGGTTTGGTTGGTAGCAAGCTGGTCGATAAGTAGAGCTTGGAATTTTCCTTGGCCTTTTTTTTTACTTTATTAGGTACAACTGTTCAATTGCTTTGTAACACAAATTGCTAATCAGCCAATCACGTGGCAGCAAGAAATGGCCAAATTACACAGCACAAGCACTGTGCTGTATAACATGCCTTAAAGGAACAGGATTATTTTTTTTATTTTTTTGTTAAGAGTTACAAACGCTTTAAGGCAGTTAAAGGGGTCCAACCCGGTACTAGCAAGGTGTATCTAATAAAGTGGCCGGGGAGTGTGTATAATATTATAGATATATATATATATACACACATACATACATACATACATACATACATACATACATACACACACATACACACACTAATAGGTTTTATTTTAAACTGAATGGGTTGTTTTACAAGGTGAGGGCTCACATATACTTTAAGAAAAAACATATAAAAAAAAAAAAGTGCATCAAAATACCTGAGAGTTATTGTCACTTACCCCTTGTTTTATCCATTTCCATGCGTCTCAGCTGATGCTCCCAGGTTCCAAACTCGTTGTCCACATCTTCATCACTATCATAATCATGTTGGTGCTGTTTCAGAGCTTTCTCCCACATATACTGCATATCCTGCATGGCTTTCTTGTGTTTCATTATCATGTCATACATTTGCTGCATCTGAAAAGACCATGGGAGGCTGATTAACCGATCACAAAAACAAACACTGTATACAGGTGTGCTCATAAGTTTACATACCCTGGCAGAATTTATGATATCTTGGCCATTTTTCAGAAAATATGAATGATAACACAAACATTTCTTTCACTCATGGTTAGGTTTTGGCTGAAGCCATTTATTATCAATCAACTGTGTTTACCCTTTTTATATCATAATGACAACAGAAAGTACCCAAATGACCCTGAACAAAAGTTTACATACCCTGGTGATTTTGGCATGATAACATGCACACAAGTTAATACAAAGGGGTTTGAATGGCTATTAAAGGTAACCATCTTCACCCGTGATCTGTTTGCTTGTAATTAGTGTGTGTGTGTGTGTGTGTGTGTGTGTGTGTGTGTGTGTGTGTGTGTATAAAAGGTCAATGAGTTTCTGGACTCCTAATTGACCCTTGCATCTTTCATCCAGTGCTGCACTGACGTTTCTGGATTCTGAGTCATGGGGAAAGCAAAAGGATTGTCAAAGGATCTGGGGGAAAAGGTAGCTGAACTGTATAAAACAAGAAAGGGATACAAAAAGATATCCAAGGAATTGAGAATGCCAATCAGCAGTGTTCAAACTCTTATCGAGAATTGGAAAATGAGGGGTTCTGTTGAAACCAAACCACAGTCAGGTAGACCAACTAAACTTTCAGCCACAACTGCCAGGAAAATTGTTAGGGATGCAAAGAAAAACCCACAAATAACTTCAGGTGAAATACAGGACTCTCTGAAAACATGTGGTGTGGCTGTTTCATGATGTGCAATAAGCAATACGCCAAACAGCACAGACACAAGCCTCAAACCTGTCACAAAGACATTTGGAGTGATGAGACCAAAATTGAGCTTTTTGGCCACAACCATAAATGCTAGATTTGGAGAGAAGTCAACAAGGCCTATGATGAAAGTAACACCATTCCAACTGTGAAACACAAAGAAGTGTGAGCTACAAAGGCACAGGAAATTTGGTCAAAATTGATGGCAAGATAAATGCAGTATGTTATCAAAAAATACTGGAGGAACATTTGCATTCATCAGCCAGGAAGCTGTGCATGGGACGTATTTGGACATTCCAACATGACAATGATCCAAAACGCAAGGCCAAGTTGACCTGTCATTGGCTACAGCAGAATAAAGTGAAGGTTCTGTAGGGGCCATCTCAGTCTCCTGACTTCAATATCATTGAGTCACTTTGGGGAGATTTGTAGTTCTTGCAAGACAGCCCAAGAATTTCAAGGAACTGGAGACTTTTTGCCAAGAGGAATGGGCAGCTTTACCATCTGAGAAGATAAAGAGCCTCATCCACAAAAAACTTCAAGCTGTCATTGATGTTAAAGGGGGCAATACACGGTATTAAGAACTGGGGTGTGTTAACTTTTGATCAGGGTCATTTGGGTAGTTTCTGTTGTCATTATGATTTAAAAAGAGTAAAATACAGTTGATTGATAATAAATGGCTTCAGCCAAACACTAACCATGAGTAAAAGAAAAGTTTTTGTGTTATAATTCATATTCTCTGAAAAACGGCCAAGAGATCATAAATTCTACCAGAGTATGTAAACTTATGAGCACAACTATGCAGATTTCAAGTCTGCCAAGGTTAACAAACCAAACCAGCTGGAGAAAATGTTATTTGTCTGAATCTACTGACCGGAAAAGCCTCTAGATACAATATCAATCTAAAACACATCTCTGTTTTGAGCCCAAGAGAATGTGTATATAATTTTAACCTAAAAGTACACATGGATGTTCCTGAAAATAAAATCAATAGCGTGTATTATACAATTTCCTAACGCAGACCTTACACAAACAACCCTGGGATAGCCCATGGAGGCCATCAACCATGTGACTGTAACAGCTTGCTAATTGTGAAGCAGAATGCATGGTTGCTAACAGCTACACAATTTTACACTGCTTCTGCAGTACATAAACCAAAGACTCCAGGTGTAAAAATTTCCAGATTCAAGAGTTGTGATTTCAGGTGTTTTAGGTCCTGGATGTAGCAATCTGATCTACTCTTCCTGAGACATCAGTGACAGGTTTATGCAGAGACCCTGGTCTCAAGGTGGGGAAATGGCACAGCAACTAAATGAGGTAGAAAATGGTTTAGACACAAAGTATGAGGAAGCTGAAAAGGGAGAAAAGTAGTTGAAAAAATGCAAACCCGAAAAGGCTTTACACACCCCAAGAGGCTGCCAAAGCGAGGGAGCATGTAGGAGGAGGTGCCTCCCTGGCTTTGTGATGACCAGCAGAAACCTGTTCAGGTTTTGCATGTAAAAAAAGGTGCATTTGTTATATGCTGGCAAGGCTTATGATATAAGCTAAACTCCAAAAGAGACCTAAAATAGGAAATCTGTGAGGGACCACATATCAGCTATTAAAGAGGTTGTAAATCTTTTAAATAAAAATAAAAAAGATGTTATACTAGTTACTGGATTGCTAGTCTCACACAGGACAATGATCAACCCCGCTCACCATTTATGAACACACCTGTCACCCCGCTCACCCCATTGGTGTATAAGCTCATCTTTGTAGTATATTCCTCACTTACTACAATATTCTATATGATGATGTGAATAAGAACTAATCAGCTCCTCCCTCTCATTTCTAGCATTTCCTTGCAATATGAAAAAAAGATTCATTGCTATGGTTCTTTTAGTTTTGACATGACAGTTTTCCACGTGTTGTCAATTTTAGAACCCCGAGAAGGGTCAGGTTTATAAGGAATATTTTTTGCCGAAATACTAGCAGGGCAAAAAGTTTTCACATTGTGAGACTTAAAAATATTGAGAGGGGTGCTGTCACATTGCATTAAGACCCCTTTCACACTGAGGTGCTTTAAGGGCGTCTTAGTGCTAAAAATAGTGCCTGAAAAGCGCTTTCAAAGCGCTTCCCATTCATCTCAATGGATGCTTTCACACTGGGGCGGTGTGCTGGCGGGGTGTTGAGAAAAGTCCTGCAAGCAGCATTAATATAACGTCATTTAATGTTTCACTTGTGGAGATGTAAAAAAAAAATGAATATTAAAAAAACAAATATGTTGTATACTAAAGCAAAAAAAGGACTTGTATTAATTCTCTTTACTCCTTACCTCTTGTTGCTCTTTCAGCTGTTTTTTCTGGGCGTCTGACAACTCTGTCACTCCTACCAGCCCCACTGGTTTTCCTTTATCATATCCCAGACCTTTCAAATCCTGTTCTGTAAACAAAGGATATAAAACAAATTGGAGATCTGGTTTTTGCCTCACTTGTTAAAATAAAATCGAAGTTCTGTTTGTGAGAATATTCTGACAAACTCCTGATATATGTTTTAACCGTGCAGCCTGAGGTTTACATATATGCTACAAAATAAGCAAAGGCATAGAGATACATTCTCTAATAAAGCTATACTTTGATCAGCCATTGACTTTCTGCAATTAGGGTGCATATCTATGTTTCTACCCGTCTGACATGTACACATATTACCTTAAACCAGCTCCCACCCGGCCACTGTACATAAACGGCCGGGTGGGCCTTTTACCGGTCTCAGTGGACGTTCAGGAAAGTCCCTCAGAATGAGTGCTCGCAGCGCAGCCACGAGGCGCGCTGGGGCTCGATCCTGTGATCATTATGATCACAGGATCCAGCCGAGCAGAGATCAGGATATGGGTGCTGTGATTGGCCCTCCTGATCATGTGACGGCTGTGTCCAATCACAGCTGTCACAATGTAAACAGACGCGTTTCTCTGTGACAATTCTCTCCCCACCGAGCTCAGTGAGAGCTCTCTGTGTGAGGATGATTTTATACAGAGAGCTCTCACAGAACCCCCCACAAATAGTACACCAAGCACCAATGTCACCCCTGTCCCCATACATGTCGGTATCCCATAAAACATCTGTCTTTCCCCCATAACACATGTACCAGTGCACAAAACATCTGTCTGTCTCCCCCCCCCCCATCACCGCCAACACCAAATAAACCCTGATTTGGGTTATTTTTACTAAAGAAATGTAACAGTACCATTTTTGGTCAAAGTTTATGGAGAGAAATTACTTATGTGCAAAATTTTATAACAGAAACTAAGAAAAATGCATTTATGTTTTTAAT
>BLSH010274657.1:58262-93886 GCA_018402905.1 Glandirana rugosa
TTGTAAAAAACCGGACTGTATTTGAAAAGTTGGTGATGTTATGTCCGGTGTTACTAAAGAAATGTAACAGTACCATTTTTGGTCAAAGTTTATGGAGAGAAATTACTTATGTGCAAAATTTTATAACAGAAACTAAGAAAAATGCATTTATGTTTTTAATTGTCGGTCTTTTTTCATTTGTAGCGTAAAAATAAATACCCCAGTGGTGATTAAATACCACCAAAAGAAAGCTCTATTTGTGTGGAAAAAAATGATAAAAATTTCATTTGGGTCCAGTGTTGCATGAGGGCACAATTGTCATTCAAAGTGTGACAGCGCTGAAAGCTGAAAATTGGTCTGGGAAGGAAGGGGATGAAAGTGGCCTGTATTGTAGTGGTTGAAAAGTTTATGTCAGGCCAAAAAATGTTTTTGTTTTGTTTTGGTGGTTATTAGAAGCCACACAGTGCCTCAGTTTGTAGCAAGCAGTATTAGGGTATGATCATAAACACAGAGAAGTGGGACCTGCATCCCTCAAATTCCAAGAAAGGGATTTTACAGTGAGTAGAAAAAAAGAATTTTATTTTTCGTCCATTGAAGGACACAGGAAGTCAAAATGTTAGGATACCCAAAAGCAGTCCAAATGAGGGGTGGGAAAAGCAAAAACTGCTAACTAGGTTAACAAAAAACAGAACTGGAGACTGCCTGCAGACAAAAGCTGTCTGAAGGATTAGCATTTGAATCTGAAAATGGATGAGAACCTTCTGCCTGATACGATAAACATTCCAATGCGACCGGAGGGAGACAAGAGATTAGACTTAATGCCCAAGGCCAAGAAAAGATTGGTTACCAACCAGAAATGAATGACTCAAAACAAAACAGAGCACCAAACCAAGACCAAGTGAGAAGCTGAAAAACCTGAACACACCAAGGGTTTGGAGCGATAACAAAATTCTCATTAAGGGAAGGAAAAAAATAAACATGGAGATGGAAACTGTCCCTAGTAGAAACAGGTACCATACAAGGACCCGGGAAAAATCCTCATATGGGCAACATAAGCTAATCTGTGTAGGAAAGCAATAACTAAGCCTCTACTAACCCAGCCCCATAAAGGTCAATGAAGGAGAACTCCATAGCTTGAGAGATTGTCAAAAAAAAAACACAGTAACCTCGCCAAGGTGAAGTTCACCAGGACAAAGCCTGCAGAAGACTAGAAACCACCACCTTTGAAAGGTGTGAAAGTGATTCCTAAGTCCAGCTGGGAAGCCAGGTATTGATCCCACAAAGTCAGCATGACTGAAGGTGCATAGAAAACCCACAAGAGTAGGCAGGACATGTAGGTTACAACATAACCATAAATTAGTTAAATGGGTTACAACTCTAATAGAGCCGAGGAAAAAAAGGTTGAAGACACACCTCTGGTCAAGCTCCAAATGGAATCCTGATGAATAATAATCCTGCCTAATCTTGAGCTCAAGAGTCACAGAACAAACAAAGTTCCAGACTCCCAAGATCAAATGAAGCAGCAGCATCTATAGAACAAGGGACAGGAGACTTATTGGGATCGTGAAGAATATTAACTTGAGTAAAGACAGAACAGGGAACTGTGCCAGAAAGGCCTTCATCATAAATCTGCAGATCAGTCAGCGAAGAGGGGCCTAGCCCCATATGGAAAGGTCCCGTGGGGTTCTTAAGGTTTTTCTGAATCCCAATCAGGACACTACCTGCATGGAGTTTGCACATTTCCCCTGTGCTTGTGTGGATTTCCTTTTGGCACTGTGGATTCTCCCGCATTCCAAAGACATACAGGTAGGTTAAATTGGTCCTAGAATGTGTATGTATGCATGTGAAATAGGTACCTTCGACTGTAAGCTCCTCAAAGACAAGTGGAGGGCAAGGGTAAAATCTGTAATCTCAGAGGAGAAGAGGGTAGATTTGAGGGTATGGAGCAGAGGCAAGGACCAAAATTCCAGTACGTCCTAGACACCAGGTCTTAGACCCAAAGATCAGAAATGCCCTGAGTCCAAGTGGCCAAGAAGGCTGACAGACATCCCAACACTCAAAGAAGTGGTGGTGCCCCCTCATTGTGAGGCAGGCTTGGACATCCAGGGCTTGAGAAAGAACTAAGTTGAGGACTTGGCTTTGGAAACAGAGGTCTGAGAGGGACGAAAGGAGCTCTCCTGCAGTCAGCAGTGGGACAGAACTTGCTACGGGAACGTTCACCTTCTTCTTGCCATGTAACAGCATGCTCTGCCTGTTGGTGACCTTAATAAAGGTGTCCAAATATTCTCTGAAGAGTCATTCTGTGCATCTGGACTGACGTAAGCGCCAGTCATGAACTTTGGCACAGAGAGTCTGCCAAACTGTCTATGACATAGCACAAGGTTGCCAGCAGATGCTCCAACTTTTAAAGATCAAGAGATCTGTGAGGATCATCCCAGGGTTCCGAGCCATACACATAGCCCAGACCACAAGGGTTTGGCAAGAGGTCATATAATCCACTGTCAGTTGCATGGCCATAGAGGAACCTACACCGCTCCAGGTGAGCACACAGTCCTTCAAACGCCACCCTCTTGCTGATGCACAGGTGCCGGCTTTGCAGTAGTAATGATGATTGCAAGAAAAAGCTGGACGGCCGCACTCTGCTTCAACACCTTAATTGTAAAAGATGATCCATGCAGTCACAGCATAGGTACAGGAACATAGGTACAAGCGCTAATGCGTTTCACATCAAACACGATGCTTAATCATAGCTGGAGAATATTGCACGGCTACATGTACTGTATATAAGGGGGAGTGGAGCCAACCAAGAAGGTGGCTCAAAGTCCCTACCACATGTAATCAAACAAAATTGAAACACCTCTAAAGATGACAAATTAGGCATATAGGAGTATCCACCAATGGGTCAAACATATTAATCCAACTGAAGTTGGTATGCTTAACCCATGGTGAGCCAACATCTAAGATGATGTGCAAAAAAAAACTCCACAACCCTAATGCTTATGAAAGCATATAAACAACCAAAACAAAAGTATATATATATATATTATATAAATAATGACATGTTAAAGTGGAGGTCCGCCAGGGAAAAAAAAATTAAAAGTCAGCAGCTACACATACAGTAGCTGCTGACTTTAAATAATAGGACACTTACCTGTCCTGGAGTCCAGCGATGTCGGCACCCGCCGCCGATCTTCGAATCGGGGGTCGGGTGCAGCCGCGTCCATTATGGGTTAGGGAACCCGGAAGTGTAGCATTACAGCTTCACGCCGGGCACCTTATTGCGCGTGCGCGAGGCTCCACTGCACTCTGCTATTGGCCAGGCGGCCAGTAGCAGAGCGAGGAGGGAGCCAGGCTGCTGAAGTCAGCGGCCGGCCCGAGCTCCCGAATGTGCGGAAAAGGACACCTGTCTAAAGACAAGTGTCCTCTTCCCCCTTCCCCCCCGAAAGGTGCCAAATGTGACACCTGAGGGGGGGGGGAGGAATGCAAGCAGCGGAAGTTCCACTTTTGGCTGGAACTCCGCTTTAAAGTTTCTACCCCATGTATCATAAAATCTGATATATGAATAAAAATTGAAAAATGTGTTTCTTTCTCACTACACCCAAGACCAGTTGAAGTGATAGTGTAAGGGAAGTGTGCAAGGAGTATATATAAGAAAAAGAACATGGAGCAAAATCCATGTTATGCTTCATTACATGGAGGGAAAGATAAGACCCTAGAGAACTGAATATATAGCTCTTAGCATGTAGATCAGAATGAGATATGGGGAGAAAGCTCCCCTAAGGACACATAGCAAGTCCTTGTAATCGTTTCTCACGTGTGAGCCCAGACACCACATAGGTCAAATGCATGTGAACAAAAATTAATGGTCAATGAAAAATGGTAAAAGTTAAAAAACAATAATGAACACACAGGAGCAGAGTTCTGAAGGGAGATGCCCTAAGAATGATTGCAGGTAGGTACAAACGCATGTGTAAAACATGAATACATGAATGGACCAACAAACTCTCACATCAAAAATGTTCAACAAAAGGTGTATCATAGCGATATGGAACCGTAAAATAATCAGATGAAAAATCAAATAGAAAAGCAGGGTGACGCCATAGACCAAAAGAACTACGGAGGTTAATGATGGACGGAACTGAATAATTACAGGTATACAGAAAAAGAGGTGATTGGTTTACAACCTGACGATGGTCCAGTGTCACTCATAAAAGTGTGACACATCCCACTCAAAGTTGAGACCTGATGGCCTCCTTGTATTTAAAGTGAATATCCAAAACACCTCTCTTCTGCATAAAATATTAAACTTGTCCCCACCCCTTATGGGTCTGTTGATCTTTTCCATACCATGTATTACCAGGCTGGATACATTTTTATTATCTTGTTCCACCCAATGCCGTGCTACATTTGTAGGGTGTTCCTTTTCAATGTCGTAGAGGTGATCATGCAGCCTGTCCCTCATCCTGAGGGTGGTGCGAACCACATATTGGACGTGGCACAGGGTGCATGAAATCACATACATCAGGAAGCATGTGTTACAATTTATAAATGATCATATTTTATGTGACCTTCCTGATGTAAAAGATGTAACAATTTCCCCTGGCTTAAAGTAAGAACAATAGGAGCAACTTCTCACACCGCATTTGAATGTACCTTTAAAGCTTAGCCAATGGGCTGGTCGTTGTTTGCTAGTATATAGACTAGGCGATAGCCACCTACCTAAAGTGGGAGCACGCCTAGAGACCATCACCTTAGATTGGAAGCTTGAGGGTAGGGACTGATGTGCATGTACAATATATATGTAAAGCGCTGCATAAATTGACAGCGCTATACAAGTACCTGAAATAAATAAAATTAAAAAATTTGCACGCCACCTGAAAAAATTTGGGCGTACACAGGGTCACCAGACAGAATGGGAAGGTATTCTCTAATGATTTTATTAATCCTCTCAAACTCTATACTGTATGGGGTAGAGAAGATCAATGCATTTTTGTATGTCTACCCCTCGTCTGTCTGAAGGGTGATTACTCCTGAATGAGTGCATCACAGGGAGTTCTTTCAGCAATCTTTAAAGCCCTCTGTATGAATGATTCTGGATATCTCCTCTCTCGAAACCTCACTGACATCTCTATGGCTTCACTGTAAAAATAAGCATCCTTGCTGCAGATGCGTTTTAGCCTAAGGAATTGCCCTACAGGTATACTTTTGACTGTGTGACTGGGATGACTGGAGTCCGCCCAGAGAAGGGCATTCCCCACAGTAGGCTTCCTATATAAACTAGAGACAACTCGATCACCTTCTCCCTTAAGTAAAAGATCCAAAAATTCAATACAGGTGGACTCTATGTCCAGTGAAAGGGAGATTAAACTCATTGTCATTCAAACAGTGTAGCCACCCTTCAAGACTATTCTGCTGCCCAGAAACAATGAACAGGCGATCGTCTATACAACGGAAGTAAAATGTTGTACCCTTTCGACAGGGACTACTAGATCCATATATTCGGGACCTCTCCCACCACCCCATGTACAGATTAGCAAGGGATGGTGAGAACCATAGAGGCGCCACATAGCTGAAGAAAGTAGTCCCCGTTGAACATGAAGTAGTTATGAGTAAGAAGAAATTCTAAACTCATCAATATGAATTCCTGGAGGACAAGGGAGAAGCGGCCAGATCTAACAAGGAAGTACAAACCTGCTTTCACGCCAAGAGCATGGGGAATAGATGAATAAAGCTTGGATAGCAGTTGTTTGGTGTCTCTTAAAAAAAAACTGGCAATTCCATGAATAAAGGCTGTAACTGTTGGTATATCCAGTGACCTAAACGTTCGTTAAGGGAGCCGATCCCCGCCACGATAGGTCTCCCGGTCAGGGAAATAAGCCACTTGTGAATTTTGGGAGATGGTGACACACTGGTGTCACTTGATATTTCGGCAGGAATGCATCTTTTTCTACTGGAACGTTCACTTTCCTCTTGCCAAGTAACAGCATGCTCTGCCTGTCAGTGACTTTAATAAAGGTGTCCAAATATTCTCTGTAGAGTCATCCTGTGCATCTGGACTGACGTAAGCCCCAGTCAAGAACTTTGGCACAGAGAGACTGCTAAACTGTCTACGACATAGCACAAGGTTGCCAGCAGATGCTCCAACTTTTAAAGATCAAGAGATCTGTGATGATCATCCCAGGGTTCTGAGCCATACACATAGCCCAGAACACAAGGGTCTGGCAAAAGGTCACACAAGCCACTGTCAGTTGCATGGCCATGCTTAAAAAAACAAAAAAAAACAAAAGAAAGCTTCAGGAAGGCCCTCCAACCTATTGGCAAAACAAACTTTAAAGAACAGGAAGTCATCAACCAGGCCTGTCAGGGATTCGTTAAAGCAAGAAATAGCTGGATCAAACAACGGGACTTCCCACTTCTTGAAGTAAATTGTCAAAAGAGGGTAATGCTGAGAAAACTGCTTAGGATTGGCAAACTTTGGCTGGTCATGGCCAGTCCTTGTACAGAACATCATGTAATAGGGTGGACTGGAAATGCCTTTATGGGATTCTTGAACATCTTCAGAGACCCCATTCTGGTGACCTTAGGACCAGTAGCACATACAGTTTTAACTTCAACTTGCCAACCATGTCCATCAAAATCACAATGGTTCCTGTAAGCTACGGGAGTGACCCTAGTCAACCACCCTCTCGAGTGGTGTCCTCCTCCACTCTGACAATTCAAGCCTCTCCTCCTTGTCTTTACCACCCCCCCCTTCCTCATCATCCAGGAGCAGCCAAAAGTATTTGACAGGGTACACCAACTGTGGGTGATTATGCACATTTCATTCAGCAGTTTCAATCAGCATACTGACCTTCCCTTAAGTTCCACAATGGAAACTACAAATTCTTCTCTGGTTAAAAGTGAGGAATGGGGGATACCCAGGGTCTTCAGAGAGAAAATAGAAGAAGAGGTACCAGGGGAATCCTGTTTCACTCGTTCATGGCCCTCTTCACATTAGGCCCTCTAGTACCATTTCCTTTGTGCCTGGCCTCTTCCATATAGGTGATGGAATCCCCCGGAAGGTACTTACAACCTATATTGCAGAGCATAAGGGGAGCAGCCAACCAGTGACTTATAACTGAAGGCTGCTGGCTAACACAGTCATGACTTGCTCTAAGACCAGGGCCCAAACATTCATCAGGTCTGTGTCCCCAGGCAGCCTGTGTGAGAGAGCATGTATTCAAAATGACGACAGCAGCCTGTGGAGGTCCAAGGACTTGCCTCTAAGGCCGTGCCCACAGCAGGCACTACCACCCACCTGCATCCTTTATTTGTCGCATTGGTGCAGGACTGATGCATCAGAATTTCCACAATAAATGGGAAAAGGTGTTGCTAAGTGCTTCTATGCAGTCTACTGCTGCAGATGTAGGGACTCATGCCACTAATCCCTTTGTGATTGGAAAAGTAGGGGCCCACAGTTCACGGACTATTCGAGGAGGGAGTGGGGGGGGGCACCTCCCACAGACTAACCACTCCATGGCTCTGGGAACTTATTCCTAGGGGAGAGGCTTGAGAGCCTCCCTGTTTTGTGAAGGCATACATTCTCCTCTATGGAGGAAGTCCTCAAGGACAGGGCTCCACCAGAAGCATGGACCATGGCCCTGGACATCCTGTGACTAACTGCACCTCACTGTACTGTTGTACCGAGGTGAGCACCAAACACAGAGTTCCAGGTATGGTCTCAAATGCTGCTACACAGGGACTCTGTTTCAGAAGCTACATAAGTTAGACTGCGGCTGCAGCTACACAAAGAAAGGTATCCTCTTAGAAATTGAACGTGAAAAACAGAAAACTGAAAATTGTTGGATTTGAGAGGGGTTGTCCCACAGTTTTGTTTGCCAATGTCCAATAAATTGAGAAAGTTCTCCCAATTTACCGTTTTTGTAATTTACAGTCAGGATCCACACATCCCCTCAAAGGGTCACTGGAAGTGTACTTCCAGAAGCCTGTGCTGATCAATTTTTATGTCTCTGCTTCTCAATAGCCAATGGTTTCACACTTCTGAGCCAGACTTTAATTTGATCAGTGGGTGTGTGGAGGTGTGCACTGGGTGTGTTTAGCAATTCTTCTCCTGCATCACAAGCAGGTGTTCTCTCTTCAGAATGGTCCAGGGTGGAATGATGCAAAAGGATTGCATTAAAAAAATTAAACCACTGAGAAACTATTTTTTTTCTGTATACAATTCAAAGCTAAAGTGGTTGTAAAGGCTGTTTTTTTTCTTTAGTGCATTCTCTGCTTAAAAAGGCAAAAACCTTCTGTGTACAGAATCACCCCAAATACTTACCTGAGCTTGATTTCAAACCAGTGCTGCCATCTCTCCCTCCTCTTCACTGGAGCAATTAGCTCCTGCTGCTGTCAATCAAATACAGTGATGAGGGAGAGGGGGGCAGCGCTGAGCCAAACTGTGTCAATGGACACACAGAGAGCAGCTCGGGATTGAGCCCATACGTGTGCCACCATAGGAAGTAGCTTCCTATGGTGGCACATGGAGAAGAGGAGGAGCCAGGAGAGGAGGATTGGGTTGCTCTGTGCAAAACCATTGCCCAGAACAGGCAAGTATGACATGTATGTTATAAAAAAAAAATAAAAAAAAAAAGCACAAAAACTTTACAACCACTTTTTTTTTTTTTTTTAATGGAGTGTGTATTTAGGTGGTCAACAAGTTAGAGCTGAAATTGGGATCTTATAGTCTCCCCTAATTACTGTGCGGTTTGCTTACCTACCAACATATTGGCAAAATAACATTTTTTTTTAAATTTGGTATGATTACCAATTAAAACACTGAACAGACCAGTTATTCTGTAAGGATATGATCTGGTTTCTGTTTTGCAATTGCCTCTGTCTTCCAAATGTAAGCACAATAAACTGGAATTACCACAAAAGTGTAATCTAACTACTGCTACTTTAGGTCAGCCACAACTGACCTTGAAATAATTCATCTTCCTGTCTCCAAACCTTTGTAATCTTGTATTTGTTCCAGTTATTGTGCATACTATGGATAATTTTTGAGGATTAAAGCGGAACTTCACCCAAAAGGGGAAGCTCCACTTGTTAACATCCTCTCACCCTTCCACTGCCACATTTGTCACTTTTTGGGGAGAAAGGGAGTGGGCACCTAGTTTTGACAGGTACCCACTCCAAAATCTGATCAGATCAGCCCCCCCCCCCCCCCCCGCAGCCTTTTGGGACACATCACAGGTCCCAGAAGACTGCAGAACCTTTCACAAAATGCAGCATGGCTCGTGCATGCCCAGTGGGAAACTGGTTGTGAAGCTGGCAGATTTCACTGCCAGTTTCCCTTACCTAAGATGCCGGCACATGGACCCGAAGCCAATTGAAGAATCGGCAGTGGCGAGGACATCGTTGGATCCCTGGACAGTGAAGTGTGCTTACATTAAAAGTCAGCAGCTACAGTATTTGTAGCTGCTCACTTTTAATTCTTCTAAGTATGAAAGAAGGGCAAAATTCATTTTATTATATATACTTTCTTCCCTAATAGTAGAACTGGTCGCAATTTCAGAAAATTAGCACAATTCCTACCAGAAAGAAGGGTTGTATCAGGGGGCTCATTAATCACATTTGCAGGAGGCAAATCAACCTTCTCCTCTTCGGGACCCCATCGACTTTTTCTTTTCCTTTTTGCAGTTGTCTGCTGTGTGGATTGCTGTGGTGGTGAAGCTGATGATGATGAGGAGGAGGATTCAGGGGTAGGCATTACAGTAGATTTAGACTCTGGCTCAAACCGTCGCTTTAGTTCAGGTTCTTCAGTAAAGTCAGCTGAGGTTTTCTTGGCTCGTCTAAATTCTTCCACCTTCATTTTGTAATACTGGTAGCCTTTACCATTTGTATCATACAAAAACCTGATAATTACAGAGATAAAAACACTGATTCTGAATAGTATTAGATAATCAACTGGACATACAGCCTTTGAAGCTTACATCTGGTACAGTGATCAGTTTAAAAATGTTTGTCAGGACAATTTTTTTTCCTAGGATTTCAATAGCTTGGAGGGTTAGGTGACTCTTAGAACTATGTCAGGTTTTTACTGCTATCCAGGGCTTTGTTAGAGAGATTTATCCTGACTTCCTGTCCTGCGGACAATGTTTTACTAGACAGGAATTGAATAGTACTAGCATAGTATCTCAGACAGAAACAAAAATGCTTTTCTATAGTAGAGTAGGGGGAAGGCTAGCACCCCTATCCGATTTTTTTTATCCTTGGTACAGATTTTACTTCACTTCCTGTCTTCTAAAACCATTTCCAGCAGGATAGGAAGTAAGGGTAAATCTCTCTAACAGAGGTCCAGAAAACAGTTAAAAACCCAACAGGAGTTCTAATCCTCCCCATCCTATAACATTAGAAAAGTTTTAGGCTTTACATACATTTTAACTGGTTTACAGGAACAGATTCACAGCCTAATCCTCAAAATTCTTGTGCCAGACAACCAGTGGTTTCTGTGATGTATTCTCTTTATCAGCCTAGCAAGATGAAAAGTAGTAAATATATATTTAATTAAGAAAATGTCAGCGAATCAAAGCATTCATGGAATATTGCCCTGAGCATTGCTGGAGAGATTTGCTGAATGAAGTCCAGTGTTCATATTGGTCTTGCATATACTGTAAATTTCCTCAGAAATATGGACATTAAAAGGAATCAATCATGATGTTCAGGGTTGCCATTGCGTATTATCACTTTCTAATTTGAAAAGCACTGGCCTGCACAAGTATAAGCCTATGTACCTACAGGGGCACTGCGTTCCCCTGTAGACGTGTATTTACAAGAAACACACCAGGTGGAGCTACCCATGACATCATCATGCGTGCTCGATGTCGGGTGGCAGAACCATGTTTTGAGTTATATGCTTGTTTCATGCCCTTCCTTGTGAGTATCATTTTAAAATAAAATGTATTTAAATTATGATATTGAGCCATGGGGTGTTCTTATTTTCTTTGAGCATCACCTGGTTGATAATCCTGGAAGTAATCCATTAGAGTCTTGAGAGGAGGATTGGAGCTAGATGATGTGATTGATCCAGGGCTGATGTCAGTTGTTTTATAGTGCATCCATGCTAGATCGACCTCCTATTACCTAGAGTTCTAATCAATCTGGTAAGGAGTGTATATACTGGTGGGTAAGGCTTTCCACAAGAAGCTTTTCATTTGAATCTGTCACAATTTCAAATTTGTAGGATCCCATATTTGTGACTTTTTTATTTTTTTTATCCTTTGGCAATTGAATTTTGATGTCTTCTTTTTTGCACATAACACTATATTTATTGCTTGCACTTCACTCGCTGCACTGTTTATATGAACTTTTTGATGTGTGAATTTAATTGCATATTATTTATTTGATGAATTCTAGAATAGTTTTTTTATACATTCATTTTTGATTGCGCTAAGAGTATATAACATTTAGACCTCATACACACGGACGTTTTTTGGGAGCTCTCCATGTTAGTCAATGGCCCCATAAAAACGCCGACGTTTTTTTAGCTGTAGAGGTCGTCGGCGTTAGTGAGCTGACACTAGAACCCACGGCCAGCACGTTCTGAGGCTGTAATGTTTTGCTGTTTTTTGATGCCGCAAAACGCTCACTAACGCCCACTAACACCATACCGGCGTTAACGGGCATTTTAGACGCTGACGTTTTTAGATTGAAGAATAGAGGATTTTTTTTTTTTTTTTAAACGCCCATTGACGCCGACGCTCACTAATGCTCATGTAAAATGCCGAAAAACACAGATTTTTTTTTACCTGACGTCAGATCCGATGTTTTGCTTATTTTTAAAACATACGTCCGTGTGTACGAGGCCTTAAAGTGACAGCACACTCATGATAGAAGTTAGTAAGCTTAAACGTATTAGGTGTTGGGACACCTATTGCACTTCTACTTGTTTCCAAACTGTAATTCATACTGTAGTGAAGGTATGATGAAGAGAGTTCCTAGAAGCTTCCAACTTCAAAAACAAGTCAGAAACGGCAAACATTTCAAAATGGTTAACCCAGATATTCTATACTTACACCGTAATACTAATTACCTAAAGGCAGGGTTTTCCCTGTTATTCTGCAGGGCAATGGCTTCCACTTCTGGACCTCCATCTGCTACATATCTGGCCAACTTCTCTGCAAACATCTTTATTTCTTCGTCTTCTGGCACTGGAAAATGGCAAAGAAACAAACAATGGCTGTAGATAGGCAGCTCTCACTAAGAATGATGGGCTGAATGGCACTTCCTCACCCAAAATACTGCAATCTCCCTGACATGAATGGATCTAGCATCAGTGCCAGAAAAGGTTAATTTCCCTTTTATAAAGAGAAAAATCAGAAATCAATCACGCAAAACTTTTCAAACCGGTCAGGAAAATCTCTGCTTTATAACAAGTGCTTCTGACTACTTTATAGCTACCTCTGCATCAACTGTCACATTTATCAGACCACATAGTCAACTGAATGTGACCTAACACAAATGTTAGCAAGCACATCAAGTACTGTTGGTGCTTGTGAGGGGGATTTTCTACTTACCATTTCGGGATGCAACTTTCTCTCGATTCTGACAATCCTGCTTACACTCTGCCAGCTTCTTCCTATAATACAGGAACTCCGGGCTGTTCTGATCATGGAGAAACCTACAGGCAATGATCGAGATTTACCATTTGTTTTGTCAACAGTCAGTATTATTCAGTCTTATGAGGTGCGACAAGAACCTCAACTGAACTGACATCATCCAAGCACACAGAGCAGATCTCACCAGGCTTACTTTCCAAGAGCTACTTTCTGGTCATGAGGTTTTAGTTGTTAATAGGATATCTGCGAAGTGCCTTATTTCCTTATAAATCATTTTAATTTAGTTTTGTTTGTGCATTCTATTGTACATCATTGGGAACATCTGTATGGGTTGTTCCTAAAAAATTACCGGATTAAAAAAAAAAAAAAAGAAGAAGGAAGAAGAAACCCGTAGTGGGAGAAATACAGGAGTTGCCAATGCTGGCCTCCTTGGAGAAGCAGTAGTTGCCTGGCTGTCTCTGATTTCAATCATGTCAATGATCAGGATCAAGCATGCAGATGTCAGTGTGAAGTTAGAACTCACAATCTACATGCTTATAACAGGCCATTGCTTCACAAATGATGATCCCCATAGTAAGTTTAAATAACCAACCCATAAAATACCCCTTCCCCATCTGAAACATAACTGATGGGTTCATGTTTAAGATCCACACACGCAATGAACTAAAGAGAATGCACAGCTTCACACCCACAAATAAGGATCGCCAATATTTCTACAATTTCCAGCTCATCCAAACATTTTTTTCTGACTTAGATACTCCTATGTCAGCACAACAATCTCAATACATCAAAATAATTCAACATAAATGGTACAAAATGGGTGAAAAAACTGAAAAAGTGCACAAAAAAACAATATGAATCCTTTTTGGTGAAACTGTGTTTCAGGTCTCTGTGCCAGATTCTATTTCAAAGTGAAGTAGAAACTAGCACAAATCTACCCCTATTTAAGAGAGGGAATATGGCAGTTTTCCATATAGAACAGTCATAGGTTCCCGCCTAGTGTGAAGTTGTCATATGGTATGTAAGCTGTCAGCAGACAGCTCACATCCACCTCTCTGCCTGTGCAGTGATTATCCTACACGAGCAGGGACTGCAGGGTTAACAACCCTCATCCCTCGCTTGTGTCCCTTTTGTTAATTAGGAACTGCATCTATTGAATTTATTTGAGCTACATGCCTAGGATCTCTCTGCAGCTGCTGACAGCTCACATTCCATACGATAAGGTCACACCTGGTGGTAATCTGCAGCAGTTTTCTATATGGAAAACTGCCATATTGCCTCTGTTATTTAGGGGCAGATCTGCGCTAGTTTCTAGGTCACTCTAAAATAGAGACTAGCGCAGGCAGACCTGCTTAACGTGGTGCACGCCACTCTAGACGGCTTCCTGTGCCAATATAATAGCACTGGGAGCTTAGTGAATTCCCTGGAGAGTGTGCACAATGAGTAGGCATTATTTTTAAGCACATATTTGGACTAATCACAGCCATAAATATGCACATTTTAAATAAATTGTCAGCTAGGCATACAGCATTCTATTATCATCAATCACTGAAAAATCATACCAGCAATGATTTATCAACAAAATGAAGTCAAGTGATGTAATCTAGTGCTTCAAAATGGCAATAAATCTGACCTAAAATGTATCAAAGCAGGTCTGAACCTAGCAGAAGGATCAATAAATAAAATGACGAGTTTTGACTTTGCACACCGATCCTATATTTAATCAGTATTGTAAGAAAATAATGGATTTGTTTTGCTAAAAGCACTGATTGTGAAGCAAGCAAATACATAGTTAAATCCTTCATAAACAATTGTCAAGGAAGAAAATCCTAACATGGATAATAATTCATATTATGCATATGAATTAAGCAAGTCTAATTTTTGTTAAAAGGGGAAGAACAGCCAAAGCTCGTTTGGTAGTACTTTTCCGGTGGATCGCAGGAGTGCATTTTGTTCTGCACTCCTGTGACCCGTTTTCAGCAGACAGCGGGCTGAAGCCTGCTGTTGGCTGATGTCACAGAATCGGGAGAGTCGGGATCCACCCACATGCCTGAACCGGCACTCGGCTCAGCAAGTCACTGAGAGCCTGAGCCAGCCGCTCCTGCCCCTTCCACAGCCCAGCGCTCCAGTGAGCAAGGGGGGTGCAGAGCAGAGAGCGGGTTATTGGCAGTCTCCATGTCTCTGCTCACAGAGCTCCCAGAACCAAGCGATCAGCAGTCTTTGATCGCTCGGTTCTCAGTCTTAGAGCCGACAGGGGACCAATGCTGCATCCATCTAGGCAAGTATGATTTTAAAAAAAAAAAGCCAAACTTCTCTTTTAAAGGGATTATGACAATCTATGAGAAAGTTTAAATGTTTTTTTTTTTAAAACCAGGACTAAACAGATAAAAATATATGAGCCCTGGCAGAAATTAAAAGTAATTTCACTAGTAGAAACAGTGAGAGTGAGAATGATTGTCTGTCCTCTGTGCGATTCATTTCTATCTAAACACTACAGGGAAATGTTACACTGTATCATTGTCTGTGATATGCTAGTCTCGGTTCACACTGGGGTGGCTTCAAAGTCTCCCAACTCTAAAGCCACCCCGCTCAGTGCGACTTCAGCGCGGCTTGCAAATGACTTCTATAATAGAAGTCAATGCAAGGCGCTCTGAGGTCGCCCCCAAGTAGTACAGGAACTTTTCCTAAGTTGGAGCAACTTGAGACCCTCCGATTAGAACGGTTCCATTGCACTGAATAGCGCATGGCTAAGTCGCCTGACAGGTCGCCCCAGTGTGAATCGAGGCCTAGTGATTGACTGGTATGGAATGGGTATAGAGAAACAAAAAGTGCTTGTGGTGCTAAATACCAATTTATAATTTTCATATTAAATGAGAAGATTTGTTTAGTCAAACACACAGAAACATATTTAGTAGCCAGCAAAAGTGTAGTGTCCTAAAACAGGACAAATTATAGGATAGAATGTATACTTTCTACCTAAAGTAACAATTCTAAATTGAAAAAAAAAAAACTTAAAAAATATTTTTGTCTATAGATTGCATAGAAAATAAATATTTTTGTAAGACAATGTCACCAAAAGAAAGGCTTGTTTGTCCAGAAACAAAACCTAGTGTATATATTTTATAATATATATATATATATATAAAACTTTGTTTTCTTAGATAAGGAAAGTTATCAATGCATATGCAGGCCCATAGCAGAAATGTAAAAACAGCTCTGGTCCACATACAGGCAAGACAGCTGAAGTGATTAAAGTAGAATTATAGGCAAAACTTGGATAAAGGAGGGTTAAAACCCCTGTAAGGTTTAGTTTTGCCCTCTTTGTCCCATTGGGGTAATTGCCCTTCACTTTCTGTCCCACAGCCAAAACAAGAAGTGAGAGAAGTGAGAGGCACGGAGGCCGTTTCTTCACTGCGAATGTGCCCGGTGACTTAGGTACATCGCAGTACACTGCATATCTCCTAAACCGTGCAGGTTTAGGAGCTATTCAGGGCACCAACAGGTAAGCCTTATTATAGGCTTACCTGTAGGTTAAAGTGGTTGTCACGGGTTGACAACCATTTTAAAATAATAGTGAAATTGCAATTTTTACGAACCAATGTTCTGTAACCAAGATAGTATTAGAAACAATAGGTGTGACACTGAAATCAAAAATCAACCAAACATTAAAACAAACATATCATAAGCCAAAGATATTCATTAAGAGTCTATAATAAACTTCAAATTTGTGAAGAAAACAGAAGTGAAGTGTCCTAAAATAGTGACATATAAGTCGAATAATTCAAAATAAAAGAAGTCCCAGTTGACAGTGTAAACACATTCAATTCAATGAATTTCTCATGTGGAGTGTAGAGATAAGGAATTCTTCAAAAGATAAAACCATATGAAGGAGTGCTTCAAACTGTGCTGTGCGTATAAAGAAAAGGGAAAAATTGGCATGGCTCCTTACCACAACTGTTGGACTCTCACGGCCATACGACCAGAGGGTCAATAGCACTTATGTGGTTTACCCTTCACTGGGATCTAGGGCGCTCCTCCGTCTGCAGCTTGGATAGAGGTTGGCGTCTACCTGCACCCAGGCTAGTAGGATGAACAAACTCGATCTGCTCTCGGGGCACACTTCCAAATGCCTAATCCATGAAGGCTCACAAAGTGGGCATGTAAAAAGAAAGAAAAGCGCTCCACTTGGTGCAATAAAATTACCACCATTTTATTGTGGATTAGACGATGTCTAATAAGACTAAATGCGTCCGGTAAGGACCGTGCGCCCATCGCAGTTATTTGTATAATTTATTTTTACTGGATTGTCTATTTTATTGTTGCCGGCTGTGTTTTAATCCACAATAAAATAGTGGTAATTTTAATGCACCAAGTGGAGCGCGTTTCTTTCTTTATACATGCCCACTTTGTAAGCCTCCATGGATTAGGCAGTGTGCCCAGAGAGCGGATCGAGTTTGTTCATCCTACCAGCCTGGGTGCAGGAAGACGCCAACCTCTACCCAAGCTGCAGACGGAGGAGTGCCCTAGATCCCAGTGGAGGGTAAACCACATAATCGCTATTGACCGTCCGGTCGTATAGGCCGTGAGAGTCCAACAGTTGTGGTAAGGAGTCACGCCAATTTTTCCCTTTTCTGTATACGCACAGCACAGTTTGAAGCACTCCTTCATATGGTTTTATCTTTTGAAGAATTCCTTATCTCTACACTCCACATGAGAAATTCATTGAATTGGATGTGTTTACACTGTCAACTGGGACTTCTTTTATTTTGAATTATTCGACTTATATGTCACTATTTTTGGACACTTCACCAATTTGAAGTTTATTATAGACTCTAAATGAATATTTTTGGCTTATGATATGTTCACCTTTGTGTATGTTTCAATGTTTGGTTGATTTTTGTTTTCAGCGCCACACCTATTGTTTCTAATACTGTCTTAGCATTTGTGGTCATATGCGGTGTGTGCAGCTTACTTACCCAATTTGCGCATAAGCTCTAATGTAACCAAGATAGATCAGGATGTTTAAAGTGATTGTTATTTAAAAAAAAAAACCTTTACAAACATGTCATACTTACCTCCTCTGTGCAGTGGTTTTGCACAGAGTGACCCCGATCCTCCCCTTCTAGGGTTCTTCAGTGGCGCTCCTGGCTCCTCCTGTTCTCCGACTGTCCCCTCAGGGAAGCGCTTTCCCTGGGGGCAGCCGGGTGGGCGTGGTCCCGAGTCCTGTTATTGCGTCCATCGACACAGACAGCAGGACTCGCCCCCCCCCGTTAATGCTCCCGCTGCCAATAAGGATGCGAGTCAGCGGCTGGAGTAGCTAGGCTCATCCCTGGCACGGGAACGATCGGGGTCAGGTAAGTAGAACGGGGGCTCTGGGGGGCTGCTGTAGTAGAAAAGGTTTTTCACCTTAATGCATAGAATGCATTAAAGTGAAAAACAGTGAGGGTTTACAACCTTTTTCAATTGAATGTGTGCAAAAACATTTTTAGTCTTTACAAAATTTGATGATGGATATAGAAGGTGTAGAGTTATAAAAAATTGACCAAAACATGGAGCTGCTGTTCCATTTTGGTTAGAAAAAAAAGATGATGGATGCTATCAGCAAACTGTGCACCTTTTGGCTTCAGCTATCATAAACTGGAGGAGTTTTAATCATGTTTTTCCATGTAAAATTTAAAGCTTAAATAAAGACCTATTGCAGCGCAGAGACAAAATGACAAACAACTACAAAAAATACAACTATAGTAAAAAAAAAAAAAAAAAAAAAACCTGTAGAATAAAAAAAAAAAAAAAAAACGCATCCAGGTACAGTCTTCACAATACTTTTACTACTCACCCAAACGCTGGGTTATCTTTGTAATCCTCCATTGCCATTTTTTCAAGATCTTTGCCCCCTTCAGCTACAAATCGAGCCAACTGCTCCACCACCTTTCGGGTTTCAGAGTTCTCTGGGGGTGAAACTTTAAGCAGGCTGTCAGTACTGGGATTCAATTCACACAGCAAATAGTCAACAGGCATTTTATTGCTAGGTAGAGTGCCAAGGCAAAGGAGAGGAAGGGAACAGAAGCAGGCATGAAAAAACGACACACTTATATGGTCTTCTCTTCTGGCCAGCATTCTTCATTATGTACAAATCATCCAGTGAACTATCTTTCCACAATATCTTGTACTATGTTTAGTACAGTGCTGCATGCAAACTGGTGTCACTGTACATAAGAATATATACTGATGTTTTTCAGCTAAAAGCTGAACTGCGAAGAAAGCAAAAATCACCTTTTGCAGTGGGGGCTGCTCCTGCACTGCAAGGGTTAACTGATCGATTATGTCTAGGGGACCAGGAAAATCACTTTTACTTACCAGATTCTCCGCTCCCACAGGGTCCTACAAGACTGGTCTCAGCAGCCTCTTCTCCCCAACGATCCAGGGGTAAAAAGCTCAAAACTGATGTAGGACTCACAGTCCTACATTGGACGGGAGGATGCCAAAGGACAATCAACCGAGTCAACTGCCGGGGGAGTCGGGACCATTATCTTCTGGGGAGCGGTGAATCAGGTAAAGTCTGTCTCCTAGACCTAAATGAGCAGTTAACCCATGCAATGCAGGGGAGCCCCCCAAAAGAGAGGATTTTTATTTTTCCCCAAGACTAGACTTTAAAGCAAAGGAAACCGCTGGCACAGCTGAGGCCACTACACCAAAACCAATATTCTAGCTTAAGGTAGATTCCAACTGGTTGAATCATCCATTGGTTTCATTTGTCTTATGAACACCGGCAGCAGAAGTAGCACAAAACCTCAGTCTTACTACTCCAGCTGCACATTTCACAAAATAATAATATGCACACATAATGCCAATCATAAGTAGGTGGAGCTTTCACCACTGGCATACTCTGGTAATAAAGAAGCCAATGGAGCAAACTGGCAAGCTAGCATCTACCCATGACATTAATATCAGTTAAAAACCTGACTAACATTTTACAGTCTTTGTTTAACTGGAATTGTATTCCACTCTATAAACCTTAAATTTTCTTTAAAAAAATGACACCTGACACCCAACACTTTTAAGCTTTTTCAATTGTTGTCAATGGTAGCACGTACAATCAGACTGGCCGCAAAAAGATGCTTTTTTTTTTTTTTTGCCCCTACCCAATTTAATGTATTTCTTCCTCACAAACAGAATAAATCATCTTCGTTTCAGAGGGGGTATATTTAAAGTTAAACTGCAGGCAGGCGTGAATATATTAATGCAGCTTTGTATTTCATTACTACATAATCAACAAGCCTGAATTTGGCCTGGTATTAGCCTCTTGTAATCCTCTACAGCAGAGATCAAGAGCAGAAGCAGCACAAGGGGCCTTTCAGTTGTGCTCCAGTGATCATGTGCCAAAAAACAAACATGCTGATAAGGGGAGAGAGCAGAGTGACAGACAGATGAGCTCATTAGTCTATTGCTTCTCCCTTGACTGTCCAGACACGGGGTGCAAGCAGGGAGATCACATGTGACCGATACTTCACCACAGCAGAGAAAAATCAGGTCTCTGACAGACAGATCTTTGCTGTGTGGCTGAGCTGTAAAAATCTTAGAAGTAGACAAATACAAATCATTTGGCATGTAAAACTTCTATATACTGTATGCACTTCATCATGTATTTATCAGCTTGCCTGGAGCTTTGCTTTAAAAACTAAAAGTTGGCAAATATTAGTAGAACTCGGGATGTATAAGTGGGCTAGTCTAATTTAAAACTCCAAAGGAGTACATTTATTGCCACTGATAATAAAAGAATAGTTTATAATGTATTTTAGCTTTCTAGCCAGCCCTGGTCTCAATACTATAATCCACTCCATCCACAACACAATGAATTCTTCCCAAATTACATTAAAATGGTAACTGAGAATACACCAAAACAACATGAAGCGTATTTCTATTTATGCAGCTAAATTGAGATGACACCTACTCTATATTTGTTACATTTTCCCATTCAGATAGCACACCTTTAAACAGTATGAAAAAACTGCTGCATAATTTTACTTGCTCTTTTCAGAGGGCTCCAAAACTGAAGAAGCTTTCCCTTGCTATGCAGAGATGGCTGGGGAGTTAATGTCTACCATAATTAACTCTATTTGTACTCTGCTGGCAGATGTCATTATCAGTTGTAAAATAGATTTGAACACTGTCTGTCCTAATACAGAGTTAAGCCTAGTACACACAAGTATTTTTTTTTTTTTTTAACGGCTCAGAAGGAGCTGCTGTACTAACTAATCTGACATTAGTACAGCAATCTCCCCTGCTGTTCTATTGTGTTCTGAGGGGGGGGGGCGCGGCTAGCCCCCAGCCAGAACACTCTGGTCAGCACTCTCTCAGCTGAGAGCACTGACCAGGAGTCTGCTGGCAGACCTTTTTCAGTCATGCCCCTTCGACAGAAGCCAGACCAGCTGCAGTACACACAGGGTTTCTTTTGATCCGGGTGATGCTACCTGACATTTGGCAGTGTGTACTATGCTTTAAAGTTTAAGAAGCATGGTGTCGGCATTGTATGTTAACGAGATGAAAATCAGTGTGTCCCTCTTCGTCAGCGGGGATAGACTGGAGTTTCCTTTCATTTAAAACTGTTCATAATAGCCTGTCTACTCTAAACAACCACATTGAAATGTAAGAAATATATATATATATATTTTTAATTATTTTTAAATATGCTGTGTGAATAGAAGCATATACCAAACACAGTGGGGATTTCTCAAATTTGACTGCAAAAGTAGAAATACATTCATATCACAGAGAAGTTTATAAGGCAATATTTGATCTAAAAATCGCTGCAGAACACTATATTCATTAACAACCTATTCTGGACAAAATGTGCATGCTATGGTTACCTAATACCAAATTCACCTTACATTATTTATCCCTAAATAACTGACTTATGCTTGTACAATTTCTGTTTCTATGTAATTTAATGTAGTTGTATCCACTACATTTCTTACATGATTACAAGGTCTAACTAGAAGGAGGAAGTGCATAGTTATTCAATGCAGTAACCAAGTTTAACTCGTTTTATTCCACGAAAGAACTTAATAGTTTGAAAAGTGCCATTGGTTTTACAGGTTTTATGTTTTTATTCTCAACAGGAAATGTTGTTTTCTAAATGCCAATTACATTGGTCTTACAATATGTACAGTGACCAATACTGGAGGGTGCAATGCAGCACACTACGCTCTGTAAGGGCAATTACAGACATTGTAGGGAATTCAATAATTCTGCTATGCCACTTTTCTGGTGTTAATCCCTCTTGTGCCAAACTCCTGAAGCATAGGTGACATTTTTGATGCTGACTGCGACTCATGCACCAAGTTCAGGAAGTTCCAAAAATCAACACTTTTGCATTGTGGCGCGGTGAATGCGCCAAATTCAAAATAAAATACTAACAGTTTGTATCTTACGAAAGTGGAGCTAATTAAGACCAACTATGTTTTGGCGTACAAAGATAGGAACTGGCTCAGACAGATTTTGCAAAAAAAAGTGTCTCGTGCATTCTAAAAGTGCACCAAATTCTCGTACAAGTTCTAGACAGGTATATGAATTTGGCTCATGCTGCACCACTTTCAGAATGCATGAGAGACACTTTTGCAAAATCTGTCTCCACCAGTCTTTATGAATTCCAGGGATTATTTTTTAAAGGAGTTAAAACTGCACAGACTGTTTGTATTGGCTTAGAACTATAAAACATTTAACTTACAACTGAAAGTGCACAAGCACATGGATAAGGTGTGGACTAAAGTGTTTGGTATTAATCCACATAAAATCGGCTCAGCACACTGATGACTGCATGGCTGACTGGCAGATTCTTGTAAAAACAGCAACAAAACATATGGCAGTTGGTTTTAAGGCCAAAGTGCAAAGCAGATCATGGGAGTCCATGAGTTCTGATTTTAACTGAAACCAATTGCAAGTTAAAGTATGTTCAAAGCCAAAACTTAAACATTTCTGATAGAGCAAGAAAGGTTAAAAACTTGCTCAGGCTTATTTTTGTCATTTGTGTCCCATTGGGGAGATTTCCTTCACTTCTTCTAAAGCCCCGTACACACGTTCGGAAAATCGGACGTCAGATCCTCCATTTTTTTTTTTGCATGCTAATCTCAGATTGAATCGGAAGAGTGTACTAAAGCAACGAAAATTCTCGTACGACAGAATAAAAAATCGTCGTAAGTGATGTCATGTGTTGTAGTGTATTTGTATTGTATTTTTGGACGACAACTGTACTGATTAAACTAAAATCATACAATCTGGTATTGTAAGAGAAACATTTTCGTGTTTGTCCGATCGAATAATATCAGATTAACTGTCATGATCGGCTCTCCAAAGCTCTGTACTAACGATCCGATTATCGTACGATTGCTTCGAAAATGGGATTTTTCGTCCGATTTTCGGATCGTGTGTGCGGGCCTTAGGGTTCACACAGCAAAAAGCAAGGGAACAAGTATTGCTATTGGGAGATTTTCTATCTATTCCTGTTCTGGTGAAAACTTAATGTATTTTTCTGCCTACTTGTAACAACCTCTATGAGATCCTTAACCTCCTCTTTTCCCCCATTTATACTATATTAATACCTTGCTTTACTAATACACATAACAGAAGTGCCTAGTCCTCACACTGCATGGAATAATAAGGCCTCCAATGGAAAATGTGTAAAAGGTAGAACTTTTTTGTGGCCAACAACAACTAAATTGTCAGCGTAGTTGAAGAGTTCTTTGATTTGCTCTCACATTAAAAAGCTTACTTTTTATCTCTAACCACTGCTCATAGTCGTCTTCATCATCGTCATCGTCCTCTGGGGACTTAAAAACGCTGTTTCTGGTCACTTTTGGAGTCTGCTTCGTTTGAGAATAGGACTTCATTTGGTTTAGCATGCTTTCCATAGAGGATCCAGGTCGTTTTCCTAGAAGTACAGGCTTCTTCTGAGCTGGTGTTGAATTTCCACTGGAACGAGTTGCTGAGTTTTCTGCAGAACGAACAAGAGCCATAAGAACAATATAAGTACAATAAGTACAATAAGTACATAAGAACAATAAGTACAAGAAGCTACAGTATCCACTTGTACCTTTTTATGCAACAACAAGGTTTCAAAAGTGATTTTCAAATAATCAATTTAACAATTTTTTTCCTTAGAATTTTTTTTTCACTGTAATTCATTTAAAATTGCTTTGCTAAAATCTGTTTAAATTTTTACATCTAGTATATTACAGCTGATCGATGGAAAAAAAAAAATGAACTGTAATTCAGTGTTCTATTATAATAAAACATGTGGCATTACCCTTCAGCAGTTGTTAAACATACTGTCCATCCCAACTATGAAAACTTTAAAGTAAGTGGTTCTAAAGGCTAAATACTTAGCTGAGCCCAATCTCTCTCCCTCCTTATTGGACTCCATAAAAGGCATGCTATGAGGGCACTCAGAGAGGAGGAGGAGGAGGAGCCAGAATCGTCGGTGGGGGACACAACAAATGAAGGATCTGGACTGCTCTGTGCAAAACCATTACACAGAGCAGGCAAGTATAACATGTTTGTTATTTTAGAAATATATAAACTGAACCTTTAATATCGCTTTAATGGTCACCTCAAATGTAGCATCTCCTCAATTGTTAAAACTTTAATGTCCATAAAGAAAGTTTTTCAGCGTTATGCATCGGCGTTAGTGAGCGTCGGCGTCAATAGGCGTTTTTAAAAAAAAAATCATCCCTCTGCTATTTTTCAACCTAAAAACGTCGGCGTCAAAAAACTCCGGTTAATGCCGGTACAGCATTAGTTGGCGTTTTGCGGCGCTGGCGTCAAAAAACACCAAAACGTTACAGCCTCAGAATGCGCTGGCCGTGGGTTCTAGTTTCAGCTCACTAACGCCGACGCCATCTACAGCTCAAAAACGTTGGCATTTTTATGGGGCCATTGACTAACATGGAGACGCTGGCGTCAAAAAACATCCGTGTGTATGAGGCCTATTAGTTGCGAGGGTGGAACAGTAATTGCAGGCCTGCTCTTCCCATGTGCAGCCTTCTGCTGAGAGGTGATGTCACTTAGCGGTAGCATCTATACACCTCACGCTCCAGATGTTTGTTAGCAGCATATGAGTATCAACCCTTCCTCTTTAGACCCCTTACACACTGAAGCGCTGCTAAAGCATTGGCTGTTTTTGAGGTGCTTTAGCGGCAGTTTTTGGGCGTTAGCAGGCCGTTTTTTTCAACATGACCTTAAAAAAAGGAAAAAAAGACCATTTTGGTGCGCTTTCAAAGCTCTTTGGAAGCACTGCCCTTTCATTTCAAAGGGCAGGGGCGTTTTTCGAGCGCTATTTATAGCGCTCCAAACCCGCCCCAAAGATGCTGCTTGCAGGGCTTTTTCTACCATCCCGCAAGCGCACCGCCCGAGTGAGAAAGCACTCGTCCAAATGAATGGGAGGTGGTTTTCAGGAGCCTTAGAGGCGCTATTTCTAGCGTTAAAACGTTTTAAGCCTAGGTTCACTTTGTAGCGATTTGTCAGATTTGAGAGATCAAATTGCATGACAATTTGCAGCCTATTGGCAGCAATGGCATTGTCCCAACTGGTGTGACACCGACTTTTCAGCGCCGCACCGATTTGCAAAAGTAGTTTCTGCACTACTTTTGACGATTTCGGCTGCGACTTTAATAGATATCTTTGCATGAAGCAACACAGATTTCTATCAAGTAGCACCTCAAATCGAGCTAACCTTGCTACTTCAAAATCGCACTACTTCAAGTGAAGAAGCAGCGATTTCAAACTAGCCTCAATGTGAACCAGGGCTAAAACTGCCTCAGTGTGAAAAGGGTCTTAATGCACTTCTAATTGGATTCTTAGGCACATCAGTCCACCGAACCTACAGCTGATTGATCTAGTGTTTCTAAGTAACTGGAAGCTGTGTTTACTACATTTTGACTTGTGATTTTAACCTACTGCATTCATCCGTAAGGCTACTTTCACACTGCAAACTAAGCCGCGGTCACGGTAAAACCCCGGCTAGTTTTACCAGCGATATTGCTCTGCTATGCAGACAGGAGCACGGAGCTTTAAACCCCCCACAAGGGGTTAAAACAGGGTTAAAAGTGCTGGCGCTCAGCGGTTCCGAGGCGGTGTGCAGCCGCTTCTGAAGCGATTGCTATTCATTTCAATGGCAGGGCGGTAGGGGAGCGGTATATACACCGCTCACCGCACCACCCCAAAGATGCTGCTTGCAGGACTTTTTGTAATGTCCTGCAAGCGCAACTCCCCAATGTGAAAGCACTCCGGACTTCACATTGGGATGGATTGGGGGGGGATTTTTGAGGCGCTTTACAGACACTATTTTTTTTTTAAACTCTTTATTGTCAAAGAAACATCCAGAACATCCAGAAAAATCTTTTACATGCGTAGTGGGTTTGCTCAACATGAGCATCAACAGGTATACTTATTGCATATAGTAATACACAAGATAATCAATAAAGGCTTACATGCACACAGCAGCAATTGAAATCATGTATAATGTCAATGCCTGACACAATGAAAGGATCATAGATGTTATGTTACTTCTTATCCACTTATCACCTAGGGGTTAAAGGCAGCAAGGCACATAATTAAGCTTCGGATACCGTGAGGGCAGAGGAGCACCACACATCCCATATTTTATTGTATTTTCTAGGGCATACTCTATGGTCATAGACCAATTTTTCAAAGGGTAGAATTTGGTTCACCAGCCATACCCATTTCCTGACAGATGGGGATCTTGGCTGGATCCATATCAAAGCAAGGTTTTTTCGTGCCAGGAACAAAGTTTCCCTCAGGAAAGTTTGTTGACATCTCTGCCACTGCTCCTTGTCCAGTATGCCCAGTAAACACACTAGGGCTGCATGGCACCGGTGTGGACAGGACAGAAGAGAGAAGACCCGTCACCTGCCTCCAGTATCTGGCCACTATCGGACATTCCCAGATAAGATGCACAAAATCAGCCCTAATGGTGCTGCATCTCCTATATTTAGAGGTGGGAATGCAATGCATGGCATGCAATCGCACCGGCATCAGGTACGCCTAGTGTATAATGTAGAGCTGTGTAAGTCTGTTGTTAACAGCCAGAGATATTTGCAGATGTGAGGAACAGGTCTCCTCCCAGTCCTCATCCGATAAGTCTGGGATAATTTGCTGCCATTGGGAACGTGCTGTCAAGGGGGAATTCCCCACAGTGTGACCAAGAGATGGGTATATAGTTCAGCGATAAGCCCCCCCGGCCCCTGTGACCTCAGGATTCTTATAAGTGGGTAGGTGGAAAACATTGGAGCGGTGCCCCCAAACTGGACCCGCAGCACATGTCTCAGCTGCAGGTATCTGTAAAAGCTCCCGCGGCCAAGGTCATACCTCCCCCGCATATCCTCAAATGATCTTAGGGTAGAACCTACAAAAACGTTAGTGGTAGCCTTATCCGCACCAAGGAAGACCCAGGGGCCTCCAGGGCACTCAGGAGGTTGTCTACCCGAAGGACATGGGCCAGATGGGACTCTACTACTGCTGGGGACACGGGTACCATCCAGTCTGTTAAATGCCTCAATTGGCCTGCAACATAATGAAAGTATAGGTTTGGAAGGGCCATACCTGCCTCCAATTTTGGGCGCTGAAGAATGGATAACTTAAGTATTTTCTGTTCTGGGCCCATATGAATGGACCGAACTGGGCAACCAGGGATTTAAAATAGGACCTAGGCACCCGAACAGGCATGTGGGAGGAAATATATAGGCATTTGGGCAGGAGGATCATCTTGATAAGATTGATCCTGCCTGCCACAGACAGGGGTAGTTTAGCCCAGATGTTAAGTTTAGTTTTAATCATCGCCATCAGAGGTTCCATGTTAGCAGGCAAGGCC
Organism: Glandirana rugosa; assembly: GCA_018402905.1. NCBI lineage: Eukaryota > Metazoa > Chordata > Amphibia > Anura > Ranidae > Glandirana > Glandirana rugosa. The sequence continues at coordinate 85,728 of BLSH010274657.1, forward strand.
TCCTCTGATGACAAGGTGATGTGAATACCCCAATGCTTGGAGGAAACTACTTTTGAGTGGGGTCACAACCCCGCTGTCCTTAAAGATTCTGAGTTGCAACGGCATCAGTGCAGACTTTTGCCAGTTTATTTTCAGGCCCGAAAATTCACCGAAGGTGTCTATTATTTGCATGGCTGCAGGCAAGGACTGTGTTGTATCCTGCAGGTAAAGAATGAGGTCATTGGCATATAGGCCTACTACGTCAGTTCGGTGCCCTAAAGAAATACATTTCACTAACGTGGACTGCCTTAGTCTCAGGGCCAGTGCCTCTATGGCAACCGCCAAAGAGAAGCGGCGACAAAGGGCAGCCCTGTCATGTGCCCATTTTAAGAGGTATGGGAGGTGATAAAAGCCCACTGACTAATAACTGGGAAGTTGGGTTGGCATATAAAATGGATACCCAGGTGCAGAATCCCTCCCCGAAACCAAAGGCATGCAGGACAGCCTGTAGAAAAGGCCAGGGAGGCCAGAACGCATGAATCCAAGAAGCATTCTCTAAGTTGTACAATTAACTGGGTTCGGCGTATATTTAAGGACGTGGCCTTCCCTGGCATAAAGCCAGTTTGGTCTGGGTGTATGATACGAAGTATAACTTTGTTGAGTCGTTTGGCCAAAAGTTTTGCAGGTATCTTATAGTCTATGTTCAATAGTGAAATAGGGCGAAATGAGGCACAGTCTGTCAGGTTCTTGTCAGATTTTGGGATTAGCACCACTGTAGCAGCACACATAGATGCTGGTAGCCGACCCTCCTGGAATGTCATGGCTTAAATCCCTACCAACACCGGTGCCAGCTTGTCAATGTAAGCACTATAGACCTCGAGAGGAAGGCCATCTGGTCCAGAGGCCTTCCCAGTCGCTAAGGAGGCCACAGCTTCCCTAACCTCATTCTCCATAATCTCTGAGAGTCTAAAGCTGTGACTTGATCTTGAGAGAGACTGGGAAATCGCAGCTCAAATAGGTATTCGTCAATGTGCTCCCTTGTGTGTGTGTGTGTAAGCGTGGTGTCATACATGTGCGTATAGAAGTCATGGAAGCAACTCAGAATGTCCCTTGCCGTGCGAGCCTCAGCACCATCAGCCCTAACTATTTTAGACACAGCTGAGCTAGTAATTTGTTGTATGGCCATATGAGCCAGGAGGTGGCTAGACTGATTGCCATGTTCAAAATATTTCTATTGCACGTAGAAAGTTTTCCTCTTGGCACTGGCTGCCATGTGTGCCGAATACATTGGAGAGGCCTGCTCCCATTCCGTTTTGTTCGAGGCAGTAGGGAACCCCAGATATGCTGCTTCCGTGTCCCTATACACCTGGGCAGGACCATCTTCCTCCCTACGGGAGGCCCTTTTAATGTATGATATGGTGGATTTCAGGGCACCTCTCAGGAATGCCTTCAAAGTGTTTTCAAAGACCAGATCCCTGGTATCCCCATGTGCCTCCAAGAAAAATGTCCAGCTCATCTGGTATCCTATCATTTGGGCCTATTTATGTCAGCCAAAAGGGCTGTACCCTCCATGGTCTACGTGTCCCCTCACCTCCAACCTCCATATGCAGTATTAAAGCAGTTGTCTACCCGGCAAAAATAAAATAAAAAAACCTGCAAGACAATAGCATAATAAGCTACTACTAGTACTACTACTAAATACTCACCTTGAAACGAAGATCCGACCGGGCTGCTCAGTCCCCTCTGAAGGAGCGGACATCTTCCCTCGGATCTTGCTTCCGGGTACGCGGCTTCGGCGCCGTGACTGGCCGGAGCCGCGAGACGCCACTCCCATGCATGCGCGCGGGACCCGTCTTTCTGGCAAGGTCCGGAACTATTGCCCGGCCTTTGCCAGGACATACATGGCGCATGCGCCGGGACATACACGGCGCATGCTCCATAACGCCGCAACGGATTAGAGAGGGAATATCTTCTAAACCGTACAGGTTTAGAAGATATTCATTTTACCTACAGGTAGGCCTTATTATAGGCTTACCTGTAGGTAAAAGTAAACAAAATGGGTAGACAACCGCTTTAAAGGGGAGTGGTCAGACACTCCCCTTAGAAGATAGTCCACAAAGTTAATTTTGGGTGAGAGTCTATCGTTGCCCAGTGCCATACCAATTCTTGACAAGGTACTACTGCCCGGCACAGACCAGAAATATGCTCTAGTCTGAGGGTGCAGATTGTGCCAAAGGTCTCGCCACCCAAATTCTGTTATGAGGTCTTGAAAGGCAGTCCCGCCCCATGGCAGGGACCCAAGCGGGTCCCCATGTCTGTCCATGGAGGGATCCAGAAGAAGACTGAAGCCCCCACACACAGCACATTTGCCTCGGGGTACTCCCTAAGGACGTCCAAAGTTACCGGGGGGGGGGGGATTGTATATACCGAGTATAACAAATGGGAGCACATGCACCTGAGCTCAGACAAACACAAACCTCCACCTTGGGTCAGTTTTAAGGTCGATGCCCTCCCAGGGGACCAATCTGTGCACCAATATCGACACCCCTCTAGAATGTGTGTGGAACGAGTGACCCAACCATTGTACCCAGGGCTTTTTGATGCGGTCAGCATGTTCTTGGGTCAAATGTGTTTCCTGCAGACACATGATTTGTACAGTGCCATTTTAGCAGGGTCCCCAGGCCCCTCACGTTCCAAGATATAACCCTAAGGTCTCCTGCCATGGATCAATTTAAAATATGAACAGTGGATAGTTCTACATAGTGCACATGTACAGACATTTATCCAAACACTTGCTATACTGTGTGTCATCAGGGTGGTAAACCACCAACTAAACCGGTAAAAAATCCAACGGGATTGAAATAAAGGGAGTCTAGTCCTCCAGGCAGTGGCAGAGTGACATTGTCTACCAAAGGGTACAAAAAATATTGGTAATGGGGCATTGCCCGCGCATATCCGCTGACTATGCGTGGGCAATACGTGGGTGTCACCGCCAAGTCAGCTCTACAACAAAACAGTAAATTGCGTAACATTGTAACCTGAGACTATATCAGTGCCTGGCTGAGAGTTTTAGGGTGAGTAGAAATAACATGCTTCATGCCAGATCAGAGAGCTTGCCTCCTCCCTTCCCAGCACACTAAAGATGCTGTATCTAGCTAGAACAGACAAAACCATACACAGCTGTCAATAATGTTTGAGCTCCCAGCCAAGGGGGTGGTAGGCTCAGAGTCGTCACCAGAGATACCCCAGTCATAACAAGCCCCATGCTGAGCAGGTAATGGTTCGTTGCTTATTGAGTGGGTCTCAGGGTAGCGCAATCCATGCATTTGCTAGTCAGTGTATGAGGCTGCTGGGATCACCGTTGGCCAGTATATTTACAGCGGACCGAGGGGTCAAGTACAGTTATTCTCGGTGCCATGTCATTTCTCTCAAGAGGTGGCGGCAGAGGCCAGGACTAGTACAACTGTCGAGGAAAAATCCCTCCCTGGAAGTGTTAAAGCGTATCCTTAATCCGGTGGTATCAGTTCAAGTGGACACAGGGGGATTAAGGGGGGGGGGGGTGAGACAGGTTTGGCAAGCACCGTGGGGCTGAGATCAAACAGTACCGGATGAGTCCCCAAAGCTGCACAAATGCTCCCATACACAGGGCAAACCAAGTCATCTCCCCCACAGCACATGTCCGGCGGATAGGGGAAAACACAGAGAGGTAAGGGCACAAAGAAGCACACACATCCCAGTCTACTCACGGTGGTGTAGTTTGCCAGTGGTGGTTAGGAAGGTCTGCCTTTAGAGGTAAACCAGTCCTGGGCTGCCTCCGGTGTATGGAAAAACTGCACCTTACCGCCATCGATCACCCGCAGGCGCGCTGCATATGCCATAGAATAAACAATTACAGCTTCCCTCATCATTCTCTTGATCTCCGTGAATGTGGCCCTTTGTTTCTGCAGTTCCACCGAGAAGTCCGGAAAGATGGAAATCACTGAATTTTAAAACTTTATCTGGCCCTTCTGTCTTGCCCTCTCAGGGAGACCAATAATCCTGAGACTGTTTCTTCTCATTCGGTTTTCAAGGTCAAATTAGATTGCAGGAGGGTGGGGCTATGGGATTTTAATGGTACCACAATAGACTTACATACTACGGGCTTTTTTTTAAAAATCGTACCAAATTTATTGAAATACAAATAATACAAAATTCATATTTTAAAAACATCAAATGTTGTTACCACATATACAGTTCACCCCCCACATATCTAAGGTGGACGTGAAAAGATACTTCAACATCCGCTGAAAATCTTATGTGCTTCCCGACATGTTTCGCGGGTTACCCGCTTCTTCAAGGGATTTTGCACATTTTAAAGCTTAAGGCCTCATACACACGGGCGTATATAAAATAATAAACAAAACGTCGGGCCCGACGTCAAGGAGATAAAGTCGACGTTTTTCGGCGTTATGCATTGGCGTTTTTGAGCGCTAGTGAGCGTCGGCGTCAATAGACGTTTTTTTTAAAAAAATCATTCCTCTGCTATTTTTCAACCTAAAAACGTCGGCGTCAAAAAACGCCGGAAAACGCCGGTACAATATTAGGTGGCGTTTGTTGGCGTCTGTTGGCGTCTCGTGGCGTTTTGCGGCGCTTTTTGACGTCGTTGCAGCCAAGGAACGCGCTGGTCGTGGGTTCTCTGATACGCCGACGCCATCTACAGCTCAAAAACGCCGACGTATTTTATGTGGCCATTGACTAACATGGGGAGCAGCTAAAAAACGTCAGTAGACGCCGGCGTCAAAATACGCCCGTGTGTATGAGGCCTAAAGCATAAATCATAATATGATTAATCTGAACATCTACATAACAATCATAAAAAAGGAGAGATCAAATAGAAAAATACAATACCAAAATAATATAACATAATGTGAATAGTCACCGCATACATACACATATGTGTATATACATATCTGCATTAATACAATGGCTACATGATGGTTCTCACCTATGGGGCTGGACCTCGTTTTCAAGGTCGTCTGCCTTCCGGTACCAGAATGAGATTTGTTTCTCAGCAGCAGACAGTTTCGCGGGCACAGGGACAAAGTCGTCTTCTGAAGATGAGATCCTGCTTTCAGTTTCTGACACCCTCTCCTTCACTTTCTGGATGTCATGCCGAAGCAGGCCGATATCCACTTTGATTTCATCCATTTTCCCCGTAAGTGTAGTGTTGCCCGCCGTGATGGCACTCATCAGCTGTTTGTGGGCCTGCTCCAGGGTGAGCTTACCAAGATTACTTTTGGCCTTAGGCGTCTCAGTGGATGCAGCTCCGCTGCTCCTCGTGTGCGGAGGGCTGCAGTCGTCATCTTGCTCGTCCGTTCTGGCAAAGTCTTTTAGCCGTTCCACGGCAGATTGAGAGCTTCCTTTACTCAAGCTGATAGCCAGGCACTCAGGGATCCTAAAAATGCTCAGTATAAAGCGGATTTCGCAAAGTAGATGCAGGATGGCAACGGATTCTTGTGGCAGTAGCCGGAGCTCTGTCTAAGTACATCCAGCCATCTTGGCTGTAGCCAGGCCCCAGTACAGACGCTATTTTTAGCTAAATATCATCTGTAAAGAGCCTCAGTGTGAAAGGAGCCTAAGACTTTACATAGGAAATATTATTGCAAATATCTGACTGGGTTTAGAATTCTTTAGACCGATACATTTCGTTTGTTACATTGTAGTAGGGTGTAGGGATGCACAGATACCGAGGTGCCGTAACCAAGCATTTGCGTGAGTATTGGTACCCGTGCAAATGCTCCTGATATCAAAACTGATGCTTTGGGGTGCGATTTGCATCAATACAAGATGAATGGACGCAAATCACACTGCAAAGAGTCGCATGCAATTTGAACATGAGATGTAGAGGCGGTCAATCCACGCTGACATCACTTCCGCTCTATACCCCCGGAATCCCGGAACTTCTGCTCCAGCCCTGTGAGCACCTCCAGCAGCCATGATTTGCTTTCATCGGCGGGACCGGGACACCAATTTTGCTTTCAGCCAGATATGTGCTTAAAGTGTTACTAAACCCACAACAGTACAAATCAGTCTGCATATGCAGTAAAGCATGCAAGTTATAGTCACTGTGGAACCTAAGGTTTTAATACTCTGCATTGTGTAAAAAGGCTGTTCGATCTGGCTTCTCTGATCCTCCCCTTCTTCAACTGCCCCAAACCACCTCCTGATAGTAGAGAGCCTTGGAGTTACTTTGCACATGCTCAGTTGGTGTGTATTGCTAGAGAGTTTTTTTTTTTTTTCTTGGGAGTGTCCATGTGATCAGCACTGTCCAGACAAAGGGTCATGTCCTGCAGACTCAGGTCAGATTAGAATGAATACTCCTCCTACAAGCCTTAACCAGACACTGATAGAAGTCACAAGACTGCTATATAGTGCTGATGAGAAAAGGTATTTAGCAGTTTATGATTTAAATGCTGTGTAACTCCCGCGCTACCACTTTAATGTGCTAGTATATAAAAAAATAAAATATAAAATTAATTATTTGTGTTGTGGCAGCTGCTGTTGCTATAAATGGTGATCCATGACTATTTAGTTGAAGTGTTTCGTGAGGGATGTGCTCAGTGCTATCACATAAACAAAGTGCTTATCTCAAAGTATATAAGTGTGCATTAACATTGATATCTTTGCATACACATAAATCAAATATATTGTTGCTGCTCAAGACATAAATAGCTTTCTTATTTAAATCTTCTGTGGCTCAAGGCTGGTCACAGGTATATCTCAGTACAAACAGTGTTCAATTTATGAGTCCAAAGCAATAGTGTATTTTCATTCAGTCTTCAATCATTCACGTGTCTCTTTCTTGTGTTGTTAGTGACTATACCATCCTTTCTCAATTTGCATGTGGTATTTCAACAAATATTAGTGAACTTATGACTTTTTCTTGATCACGATATTGGCATGGGGTGGGGCCACCCACTGAAGTCATCCTGAGGCAATGGCCCTTATGACGACACATCCCGGGTGGGCTGTGATGTCATAAGGGGCGGGGCCTTCGCCCCATGCCAATATAAGGCAACGCGCAGCATGGACTTGGCATTCGAGTGGGGGAGAGCGACGAGTCAACATCTCCAGAAGAGAAGAGGGAGGAGACAGCGGCAAAAGAGCAGAAGAGAGGAGACCCCTCAGAAGACAGGAACCCTGCAAAAGAGCAGAAGGAAGAAGAGCCGGAGAAAGAGAAGAGCCAGAGAGGGGAGAAGACGCCAGAGCTGATTTAATAAAATATTTTAAAAACGTGTGTAGTGTGTTTTATGTGGACACTATTTTTTTTTCTCCCAGGTAAATGAGTAGGGGTACAATTTACCCCATACTCCAGGCTTTCTCAACCTTTTAACCCTAGAGTAATGCCAAAACCAATTTTCATGTCTCGAGGAACCTTTACTAAAACCAATTAATCAGGGCTCAATAGGAACAATGCCCCTTATATTGGGGGTCAATAGGAATAATGTCCCCCTTAAAGTGGTGCTTGTTTTTTCGGCGTGGGGGTTCCCCTTTAAATATATACCAGACCGAAGGGTCTGGTACCTCCTGGGGGATAACCCCACGCAAATTTTTTTCATTTTTTGTGGGGGTTCCCCTTCAAGATCATCATGATCCGACTTGTGGTGCGACTTCTATACAAATCAATGGGCTCCCATAGGGAACCATTGATTTTGAATAGAGGCAGAGAAACGCCACTGAAAGCTAAAGCGGAAAAAAGCAAATTGACGCCAATGCAAAACGCAGATAAAATTGCGTTTTTAACCACTTAAGGACCGGAAGGATTTCCAGCTTTAGGACCGGAGCCCTTTTTGCGATTCGGCGCTGCGTCGCTTTAACTGACAATTGCGCGGTCGTGCGGCGTTGTACCCAAACGAAATTGGCGTCCTTTTTTTCCCACAAATAGAGCTTTATTTTGGTGGTATTTGATCACCTCTGCGTCATTTCTGATCGCCGCTATAAACAAAAGAAGAGCGACAATTTTGCAAAAAAACCCAAATTTCTTACTTTTTGCTAAAATGCAAATCCAAAAAAAAAATATAAAAAAACATTTTTTTTCACCGTTTTTGGCCGATTTATATTCTTCATCATATTTGCGATAAAAAAAATCGCAATCGGCGTTTATTGATTGGTTTGCGCAAAAGTGGCCGCGTTTACGGATG
>BLSH010274657.1:172698-189771 GCA_018402905.1 Glandirana rugosa
CCCCCCCCCCCCCCCCCCCCCCCCCCCCCCCCCCCCCCCCCCCCCCCCCCCCCCCCCCCCCCCCCCCCCCCCAGCCTGTCAGTGCTCAGACAATACTTGGCACTATCAAATTGGTCTGCATGGCTGTCGTCCCAGAAGGAAGCCTCTTCTAAAGACGATGCACAAGAAAGCCCGCAAACGGTTTGCTGAAGACAAGCAGACTAAGGAAATGGATTGCTGGAACCATTTCCCATGGTCTGATGAGACCAAGATAAACTTATGTGATTCAGATGGTGTCAAAGCGTGTGTGGCAGCATCCAGGTGAGGAGTACAAAGACAAGTGTGTCTCTTGCCTACAGTCAAGCATGCTGGTGAGAGTGTCATGGTCTGGGGCTGCATTAGTGCTGCCGGCACTGGGGAGCTACAGTTCGTTGAGGAAACCATGAATGCCAACATGTACTGTGACATACTGAAGCAGAGCATGAGCCCCTCTCTTCGGAGTCTGGGCTGCAGATCATTATTCCATAACAACCCCAAACACAGCTCCGACAACCACTGCCTTTCTAAAGAAGCTAAGGGTAAAGGTGATGGACTGCCAAGTATATCTCCAGACCTAAACCCTATTGTGCATCTGTGGGACATCCTCAAACAGAAGGTGGGGGACCGCAAGGTCTCTAACATCCACCAGCTCTGTGATGTCGTCATGGAGGAGTGGAAGAGGACTCCAGTGGCAACCTGTGAAGCTCTGGTGAACTCCATGCCCAAGAGGGTTAAGGAAGTGCTGGAAAATAATGGTGGCCACAAAATATTCACACTTTGGGCCCAATTTGGACATTTTCACTTAGGGGTATACTGACTTTTGTTGCCAGCGGTTTAGACATCAATGACTGCGTATTGAGTTATTTTGAGGGGACAGCAAATTTACACTGTTATACAAGCTGTACACTCACTACTTTACATTGTAGCAAAGTGTCATTTCTTCAGTGTTGTCACATGAAAAGATATAATAAAATATTTACAAAAATGTGAGGGGTGTATTCACTCTTGTGAGATACTGTAAGTGGCTTTTTGGTTTTAGGTTTTTGCTGCAAGAAATATTTTTAATTAGGATTCAGAGGATGATCCATCAGGATACTATCTTTGTTCAGATATGTATGTTTGACATTGGGATTTAGCACCTTTCAGACTTGTATAAATGGCTAGGCGGTATTGTTCTTTTGAAGGTGAAGAGGTCAGCTGAATAATGTACTGTACCAAAATCTCTTTGGAAACATAACCCTTCTTTGGTTAAGGCTAATCTCTACCCATGTTCCAATTCTTCAAGCACTGAAAGAGGCTTTTTATATTAATTCTAGATCTACATGGCTGCTAATTATATGTGATACAGCTAAGGCTTTTTTTAAGAGGCTTATTCATTTAAAAAAAATGCATGAGAAAGGGACATTGGCGATAAAACCTTAGAAAAGCAGAAATTGACTATTGGTAATCCTTGCGAATCTACTAAAATTATTTATATAGCACATTTGGTTTGTGGTGCTCAGATGCAGTGTAGTTTCGCTTTAAACTGAAACCACTTTAAATCAGTCTCAACAAGATTTTCCCAAAAATATATAATGCTCAGCACCCTGTGGCTCTGAGTGCCCATACATACATACATACATACATACATACATACATACATACATACATACATAGGCTTTCCATTGAAATGCTTGACAAAAATGTGTTGTGCATTACCGTACATTGCCATGTACTTCCATCTCAAAACACATGAACATGCTGTGATGTATTGATGTGCTTCATGACGTGCTGACTTGCATCTTAACATACGCACATAATCCATTGCACAGGTGTGGAGAACATCTGTCTGAAGTGCATATACAGTGGTGTAAAGATACAATGTATTAAGACACATGGATACAACAGTTGGCTAAATAAGAGTCTGTTCACACAGGGGCGATCCGACTTCAGGGGCGACTCGAAGCTGCCCCGCACAGCGCAACTTCAGCGCAACTTGAAGTCGCCCCCTAAGTGGTACAGGAACTTTTTTCTAAGTCTGAGCAACTTGAGTCGCTCCTGTTAGAACAGTTCCATTGCCGTGCATGGAGCGCGACTTGTCAGACCTGACAAGTCGCCCGTGTGAACCGTGTTTAAGACTTTATTTAGACACACGTTGAAAGTGTTTTCACAACAGAGATGGGTTTGAAAGCTGGGTGAAAAGACTTTATATTTTTTCATTTGTTTTTCTTAGCTTAACATTTTATGTTTTGGTGGAAGTAGCAATTTTGCATGTTATCGCATATAAGGATGATTTGTGATGCATGTTGAGTTTATAATTAGCATTGCTTTTAACCTACACTTTTTTTTTTTTTTTTTTATATCCAAACATATGCGTTGGCATGCAGTTTTGATGCATTTCTATTGCTTTTCATTTAAAACGCTTCAAACAAATACACAATTGTGTGACTACAGCATTAGACAGGATTCATGCTTTTAAGATCTAAAATGAAAGTGTCGCGCTTAAAAACTCATAATTTTATATAAAGTCAGTGCAAAAGAAAAAAAAGTTAATTCAAATCACACCATATACCTTCACAAAGTAATCTTCTTTAAAGTGCCATGTGCAAACATGCGCCATAAGGTGCCACCGTGCCAAACAAATTTTCGTGATGAATCCCACCACCGTGCAATTATTGCGCTTACCCCAAGCCGTTGATCTATCTATTATAGGAGATCAAAGGAAGCTTGTGTATGTATCCTAGAGTTGTAGCCTAATACCGGCATGGAGCCCAGAGACTTCCACGGTTATGTCCGGATATGCTTAATCCACTCTCCATCAGGAATACGGGGTATACCAAGAAGAAAAAAGGCCTCTCATAGCGTAATACAGTAAAAGCAGTTGACAATGAAAGTATTGCACTTACAATTATGTAGAAAAAACGAGTGTGTCAATCACATAGCCTCTCATCAAGTTCAATGTCACAAAGTCATGGTGTGTAGAGATGGATCCATAACCCAAGTAGTATGCAGATTGAGGTATGCAACTCAGCCTGACACAGATCAGGGTATACAGCTCGGCATGACACAGATCGGGGCATACAGCCTCAGCATGCGGCAGATCGGGGCATACAGCCTCAGCATGCGGCAGATCGGGGCATACAGCCTCAGCATGCGGCAGATCGGGGCATACAGCCTCAGCATGCGGGGTGCCTCAATGCATGGGCTGCCACTGGGCCTGGGGATTTTTTTATTTATTTTTTTTTTTTTTGTAGGCTGACTGCTGAATCCTAGGGAAAGGGATGAGGATTATACGCTCTCCCATTCTTGGAAGCACCTAATATATCTAAGTGTTCTACTGAATAAACAAAGCAGGGGGGTGGGGGAGATTGGTGAAAGTGAAAAACTGGGTAGGCTTTCAATAGAACCTCTTTACCTATTCAGGAACAATTCTTTGTTCACAAAAAAAAAAAAACTGACAATATTTTGTATATCTCAGTGGCCTTGTATTTATTTTACGTGATGATGCAACTAAATGCACATGAACATACCAAGGTGGGAGCATTTAAAAAATCCCACTAAGACATGATACTAATGAGAAATGATGGTAGGGAGATCACACACATACAACTCCGATTCCAAAAAAAAGTTGGGATGCTATGTAAAATCTACATTTTTACATCTGAATAGAGGCAGAAAGTACATCCTCAATAGGGTTCATGAAACGATAAACCTATAGTGGTGGGAAATTATATTTGTATGCGAATTGTCATGAAAAGTATGGGGAACACACTGCTGATCTTCTAAAAATACTCAAAGCAGAAGTTCTTCTTTAAGGCTCCCCCCCCCTTCTCTTTCAGTAATGGCACTTTTTTTTTTTTTTTAGGGAAGGGGTACTTTTAGTTTTGACAGGTACCCACTTCCACTCGGAGAAGTTCTCTTCGCCCCCCTTTCCCATCCCCTCCCTGCAGTCTTCTGGGACACGTCACAGTTCTCAGAAGACTGTGGCACCATTCACAATGCGTATTGCGTCTCGCACACATGCGCGGTGGGCACCCAGCTGTGAAGCCGCACGCTGTCACAACAAGGAAAGAATGACTTAGGTGAGCACATCACTGGATCCTGGGACAGGTGAGTGTTTAAAAGTCAGCAGCTACAGTTTTTGTAGCTGCTGTTTTTCAAACACCAATATGACTAGAGCTCCTCTTTTTAATTCAATACTTGCTCCTGGTTATCATGCAGAGCCTGTAGTAACAAGTGTCCTTTATAAATTGTGCATAAGGGCCATCTTTTAGGTAATCTTCAACATGCGACCTGTTATGTTTACATGTAAATCTGTATTCTGAATTGTCAAAGGTGAAGAATATTGCATCATGTAATTTGTGGAAATTCTTTGTTTTCTTTAAAGCTTTATAGTCTACTGGAAAGAATTAACCCAGACCATAATTTCCCTGTAAGGTAAGACTATTTTCAGTCTGCATGATGGTGCCCATACATCTAGCAATTTGTGATCAATCTAGGTACAAGCAGTTGCAAACAAGTGATTCATCATCCATAATCTCAAACAATGCAACACTTGGGAAAGTGGGGGGGGGGGGACTTTGGGGGATTTACTAAAACTAGAGCAAACAGAATCTGTAGCAGCTGTGCAAAGTAACAATCTGCTTTTAACCTTGACCTGTTAAGTAAAGCTTTGAAAATGAAAGCTAGAAGCTGATTGGTTGCCATGCAAAGCTACTCCAGGTTCTGTCTTTGTAACTTCCCCTCAGTGTTCTGCATTTTACAGTCAATAATATTATCAAGTCCTACATCTATATCTAGTAAAAAATATCAGTCAGATGACATCTGCTGAACTGCTGCTGTCACTAACAGCAAGAAATTGTAACACTAAAAAACTGACTGAGACCCACGGGAGTCATTGGTGCTTAGTGTGCTGTCCACTGTGCGTACTGAGCACCACTGCCCTAAGTGCTGAATAATTGCATGTTGTGGTTTTTCTTGTGAATTATGATGTAATATGTTATAGTAGTTTGGTTACACTTTGCAAAGTAATGTACACGGCTTCCTGATATAACCCTATATGGGCATGTTCAAGGATAAATGGTTAAGGCTGACATTGTATATGACATGCTAGTGACAAATCACAAGATTAGTTGATGATTACATTTTTTTATTTGTGGTAACTAGCACAAATGTTCCTTATTTTTTTAGAATTATCTAGCATTAAATTACTGCAATGATTTTTTTCTATTTTTTTTTTTTTTTTTTTTTTTTTTTGGGGGGGTTTCAATTGTGTAACAACTGTGCTAACTAACATTTTCTCTTTAGCTCACACTGCCTCCGTGCTGCGGCCTTCTACATCCGCGGATTATTCTCGTTCTTCCAAGGCAGATACAACGAAGCAAAGTAAGCAATTATAAGGAAAAGGACAGGGTTATGATTTATTGTGTAAATAGTAGTTTGTTTTTTTTTTTTTTCTGGCAGTGGGTACGTAGTTTTGACAGGTACCCACTTTTGCTCAGATTGCCTAGGCCCCCCCCCTCACTGCCTGCAACCTCCTGGGACATGTCACAGGAGGCTGCTGGGCCATTCAGAGTGCAGCACGGCTTGCATGTGCACAGTGGAAACCAGCTGTGAACCTGCAGGGAGTCACGGCCATATTCATGACTTCATCGGGGACCTGAAGACTGGTTGGTTTGGTTTTAGTGTTTTTTTTTTTTTCCTAAAGTTCCTCTTTTAGAATTACTTCAGCTTGAACAAGGGCCTATATCACATAGTAGACTTCTTAGACCACAGAGGGATACACGTTACACGTCACACAAAACTTGGAGACACCCACATCGGAAAACTTCCGTTTGCAGCAAAGTTACCATTTTCTGAATAGGCTGCAGAATCACAGCCCGGACCTAACCGTACGTGCTATGTTCGAAAACAAATGTATGCAAAAGACCCCATTGCAGGGAAGTGTATCCAACCTGTACAGGCTCTTTATCACTCCATCTGATAAACTTTCTTGCCAGGTGGCATGGGAAAGAGCGATTTGGGTACGGCTTTCGAGGACTGGCATTCCTGGGGTACCTGGATTTACAAAGGTCTACTGAACACTGCTCTGATTGAAGCAGGATACAAAGTTCAGGCCAGATGGTATTTGGTGCCAGAGCGCCTTTCACGAATGTACCCAGGTTGATCGGCATCCTGCTTCAGACAACGTGGCTAGACAGGCACTACTTTACACACATTATAGAATTTGTCCTAAAGTTTGCGGATGACACTCCATTCTTTTATTTACTCTGTAACTATGGTAAATATTACCAAGGATGCGAGCATAGCCCTGTTGAATAAGCCGGTTGAGAATGTCCCAAGACACACACAGACATTAATCTACTTTGTTTTTAGCGGCTAAAATCACTATCGCATTGGCATGGAAAATTCCAGTTACAGATCTTGCTTTGATGAAAAGCAAACTTACTTGCTTCATGCTGAACAAAAAGATTGTGCGTGTCTTGCAGGACAAGCAATCGCGCTTTGAAAAAAATTGGCCTCCTGGCTTAGTTACTTACTTGCAGGTACTGGACACACGGAATTGACCCCCAGGCTTGAGATAGCATGATCACACCCCTCCCCCCGGGCGGAACTACTTTCTTCCTTTTCTTCTAGACCTACTATTCTTTCTTCTATACTCTCTCTCAGTACCGCTCTTCTCTGATTTCTCCAAGTTTTTATATGCCCTCCAGGTATTTGTAGAGGGGTCCTTGGACCCAAATACATGGTCAAACAGATGTTTTGACCTTACCCTGGGAGGGTACTGGTTAGAAGATGATAATGTTATATAGAATTTTCATTGATGTTTTAGGTTTTGAGGGGTCTTATGTTTTTTTACTTGGAAGGGCACTGTTTTCCTTCCAATCAAAGTCCTTCACGTCATAGAACTGCTGCGAGTCGGCCACGGTCATTACCACCTAGACCTTTCATTGAACTATCAAACAGTCCAACTTTGTTCCTTGTTGCCTTATGTGAATCCACACTGCTGTGTATCTTACCTTAGAAAATTACTGTTGCTATATTTTGTATTCTTTTTATACCTTGAAAAGAAAAACGTAATAAAAACGATTGAAACAGAACTAATCCAGCTTTTCCTCCCCAAAACAGATGCATTATGCATGTAAATTAATCTCAACCCGACTGTCAATGTGTGTGTAATTTACCTCCTTTAGCTGTATACAGTAGGTTTCTGCTTCTGAAATTCAGCTAGAACTGGCATCACAGCATTTTCTGACTTCCTGCTTCATTCATTTTTTCCTGTCCTGATACTACATGTCCCATCACCCTTTTGAGCCTCTGTAGTTTTAAGGACGGGCTATGGAATTTACTTGTACAAGTTGATGTGGGTGGGTCCTAGGGTCACTGTGGGTGTTTCTGGGCCTTCATGTGGATCGTGAAAGATGTAACTGTGTCATACCTCCTCCTAGGTCATTCCTGTCTTGCAGCATGCCACAGAATAATGGCTTACTGCAAGACTACGGAGGAAGGGCCATGGGAGGATATTATGAAGGAATTTCCTACATATGTAAATTAATTACTTCACAGTGAGCAGGCCTCTGGGAGGGCAGGATCTGAGGGATGGGACTCTCCCTGTTCACACTGGTCGCCATATTTAACTGGGCAGGATTGAATTCTAAATGTGATCCATATAATCCTACCCAGCAGCAGCGGCTCAGCTAGCTTTCGGAACAGGCTCTGTATTGAAGAGGTTTCCTTCTTGAATAATGCTGTGAGGTGGGACTCTTCCTGTAGGTGTGTCTGGGTGGGATTAAATGCTAATCAGGATGTATTCCATCCCACCGAGGGCCATCTTTAATATTGATTGGACCCTGGCCAAACATTTTCTTGCTTCCCCACAAATGCCATTTCATTTCCATCCCAACAAAGTATTCGAGAAGGGGGAGGTATAGAAACATTACATAGTATAGTTTTGAAGAGTAGTATTGTGGTGAGGACAGGGTATACTGCAGTGGGGTGCAGTGTTAGAGATTGGGGCTTTCCAGTACCAAGAGAAGGCAGTTTGAGGTAGGGGCAGGGTAAGTAGAAAGGGGTGCAGTGTTATAGAGAGTGGGACTTTGTACTGATAGTGAGCAGAATGAGATAGGGCAAAATGCATAAGGGGGTACAGTTGAGTAGGGCTCCCAGTACTAATGGGGACATGTGGCTAGGTACAGTAAGTGGGTGCAGGGTTATGCAGAATGAAGCTCCCTAGTAGATGGGGCAGTGTTCACAGTAAAGGGGTGCACTAGTTTAGATTGGGGTCCCCCAGTAAAGGAAGGAGGTAGGGTACATTCTAAAGAAGTGCAGTGTTCTACAAATTGGACCTTCTTAGTACTGGAAAGCAGCCACGAAGGGTGCAGCGTTATACATGGGGATGATGTGTGATCCCTTGTACAGTCAGGGTGCATTGTCAAATAGAATGGGTCAGTATGGGGTTGGAGAAGGGTACATAGTTGGGGTGCAGTGTTATACAATCTGGGGAAGTATGGGGTGGGGGTGGGTAAACACCCCCAGCGGTATAGTGTTATACAGTGTGGGGGCTGGGTGAATAGTAAGCAGAGCAGGGTTTTATAGAGTAGATCAATAGTGAAGGATGGGGCAGGGTGAACAGTTAGAGGTGCAGTGTTCTATGGGGTGTATAGTGAGGGGTGCAGTGTTCTATGGGCCTGGAGACGGGGTGTATTGTGAGGTGGTACAGTGTTCTATGAGGTGGGAGCAGGCTAAACAGTGAGGGGTACAGTGTTCTATGGGGTCGGGCAGAGTGTATAGTGAGGAGTGAAGGGTTCTGTAGAATAGACCAGTATGGGTTGAGGGGTGCAGATGGGAGGTGCAGGAAGAGGAGAGGGCTCCCACACAGGGTCAGGAGAGGAGCAGAGGACCGTGTTGAAGGGGACCCTGGGTATATTGGCACAGTCAGAGGGACCGTGGAACAAAGCCCTCGGTACTAATCAGAGCCGGGCAGAGGGGGGGGGGGGGCAGCTGGTACTCACGATTTGGGCAGGAGCGGAGCCCAGTCTCTTCCTGTAGCACATCCACTTGGCTGGGGGATGAGTTGGCACCGTGTGGAAGGGATCCGGACACAAGGGAGGGATCCAGAGACAGCCAGCTATGCATTGCACTTGTGTCTGCCCCCCATTCACTTCCAATCTGCTACTGCTGCTCCATATCAGTCATCGAGAGCTGGGCACAGCACCGATCACTGGGATCCACCATCCCCTACCCACAACTTCATCCACAGCACTACCCCACTGTCAGCGCTGCTCCTCCATACACTGCACTATTGGGCCCCATAACAAGCAGCTGCCACTTTTACCCCACCTTAAAGGTGGCCCTGAGCCCACCCACCATCAAAGCTGTGAAGGAAGTTACATCATTTGCAGAGTCTGAAAGACTATAAAGGGAGTGTTAGACTTTAGCTGCTGCAGGAAGTGGCTGTGGAAAGGAGTCTATCAGCTGGATATACAGAGTCTCACATGATACAAAACCTCAACTAAGCTAACCAGACTATCGGGATCTGCAGACAACAGAGCAACATGGTACAGAGGTATGATCTATGCTGGGATTGATCATTCCATTCAGTTTTAGTGAAAAGAACATTGGAATTCAGCTTTAAAGTGATACTAAAGTCTTACTAAAAAAAAAAAAAAATGTTATACTTGCCTGCTCTGTGCAGTGATTTTGCACACAGCAGCCCGTATCCTCCTCTTCTCGAGTCCCTCTTCGGTGCTCCTGGCTCCTCCCTCTTGCTGGGTGCCCCCACAGCAAGCAGCTTGCTATGGGGGCACCCGAGCCAAGCCACAGCTTCCTGTGTCCATTCACACATGTAGCTGTCCCCTGGCCCCATCTCCTTTCTCTCCTCATTGGCTGACTGAGTCCCAGGCAGCCGAGACATTCCTGCAACATTACTTGAGGAAGATGGGGCTTGGGTAAATATTAGAGGGGCTGCTGCACACAGAACGCTTTTTATCTTAATGCATAGAATGCATTAAAATAAAAAAAAAAACACCTGCCTTTACAATCACTTTAAAGCGGAGGTCTGAGGTAGGAAAAAAAAATTAAGTCAGCAGCTACACATACAGTAGCTGCTGACTTTTAATAGGACACTTACCTGTCCTGGAGTCCAGCGATGTGTGCACCCACTGCCGATCTTCGGATCGGGGGACGGGTGCAGCCGCCTCCATCGTGGGTAAGGGAACCCGGACGTGTAAGCAGTACAGCTTCATGCCGGGCACCTTACTGCGCATGCCCGAGGCTCTGCCGCGCTCTGCTACTGGCCAGGCGGCCAGAAGCAGAGCGAGCAGGGAGGAGGGAGCCGGGCTGCTGATGTCAGAGGCCGCGGCTGCGGGCCAGAGCTCCCAGAAGTGTGGAAAAGGACACCTGTCTAAAGACAGGTGTCCTCTTCCCCCTCCCCCCCCCCCCCGAAAGGTGCCAAATGTGACACCTGAGGGGGGGAGGAATCCAACCAGCGGAAGTTCCACTTTTGGGTGGAACTCCGCTTTAAGACAGCGTTACTACCAAATTGTGCTAACATGTTTTTAATAGGCTGTATAGCCGATTTGAAATAACACTTTCACCAAAGCTACTGTCTTCAGTTTTTAAGAATACCGTATTAATGCTGCTTGTTTTCTTTTTTTAAATTTCACAACTGGTGAAGGATTTTCATTTTCTGGGTGTGTTACAGATTAAAAACAGTGATTATTCTATGTAAAAAAAAAAAGCTTTTATCCAGAATCAGTATTTCATATCTGTTTTTACCATTTTGCAGACGATTTTTACGTGAAACTTTAAAGATGTCAAATGCTGAAGATCTCAACCGACTTACGGCATGTTCTTTGGTGCTCCTTGGTCACATTTTCTATGTGCTGGGGAATCACAGGGTAAGAATACTGTTTTTCCATGCATTTCTGTGCGTTTCGCTTTCATTACAATGCATATAAACCCAGTCCCTAAAATCTTGTATAAGTTTTATTAAAATTGAACATTTCAAAAGGTGGGTAACAATGCTCTCTGTCCCTAGTTTGCATATTACCAGCACTCTACAGCCTTTTGTCACCCCTTTGTTAGGCAAACGGTAAACCTGTGCGGCTCCTAAAAGTGGAGTATTGCCTCTACTGGTGACTTTATTTTAAAGCCAGACTGCAAGTAGCTATTTTATTCAAAGCTATTCAGGCATAGGCTACTGTTGTCGTCACGAGGAAACCCATCCTGAGAAAGTACTGCATGTTGTAAAGGGTTAATCTTTAATAGGCAATCATCAGTTTAAATCCTATTTTTAAATGATCCTAGTAAGTGACCTGTGATACAAAACATTAAGGCTTTTTATTCACACCTTTCTGTGTGTGTTTTTGTGTGAAATCCACAATTCTGCATTTTTGTGACCTGTCATTGTCACAGTATGTTGATGCATCAAAAATTTGACAATGCAGGTCATTGCTTCACATAGATCTGAACTAGCAGTATTTTAAACAATGGCTAACCTGTGTAAATGGGTTAACCTAAATGTATGGGTGTATATGGGGCCCTAATGGTCACTATGAAAACATTTATGCACAGTCAGGATAGTTAACATAGATAACCTGTGCACACTAGGGAATGCTTGATATTTGGTTTAAAAGGAGTAAAGGCTGAAAAACCTGGTTCTACAGTATGGAGAATTCTGTGAAAAAGGGGAAAAAAACTTTTGAAAACATAGGGCTTTGTAATGGCTGCAGTATTTAGGGAATTGGTAATTTGGAGTCTTAGGAGGGATAAAAAAAAAACAGCATGTGATTTCAGCTTGCAGACCAGCTCAGATTTTAAAGTAGATCACCAGCCTAAAGTATTAGGTTTCAGATCGTGTGGAAGAACCTCTGTCAGTTTTTTTTATAAAACTTCACTGAAAGTCAAAGTACTGTTTGTTTCCCCCCTTGGTGGTATAACTGACAAGAAGTGAAAATCTCCCTAATTGAGTCACAGAGAAAATTAAAAGACCGTTCTTCTATCCCTAAATGCTGCCCAAAACAAATTAAACCTTGAGCATCACTTTTGTGCTTGTGTTTTCCTTTAACACAATTGCTTTCAAGTATGCATGTATAATGATGTATGAATCAGCTGTTATGTGGACATTTTATAGTTTTAGTATACATTTTGAGCATAATTTTTATGTTGGCACACTTAAAAAGTGCATTTCATCCTGATGAAAATTGATACTAAGGTTCTATTTCTGTTCTCCGTTGTCATTTATTTTTCTATTAGGAGAGCAACAATATGGTTGTCCCTGCCATGCAGCTGGCCAGCAAAATCCCAGATATGTCTGTGCAGCTCTGGTCCTCTGCTCTGCTAAGAGGTATGAACACCGCCTTAAAACTGCCTTCAATTCGTAACCAGTTCAGAGGGGTATTTTATTGGGACCACAGTATGCTTTGCTGCCTAATATATATATTGCTTGCTGTGTACATAAATGTGTGCAGTCCCTTTCCAGCAGCAGCAGAACTAGAGACATTCATAAAGACTGGCACAAGCAGAGTTTGCAAAAGTGTCTTTCATATGTTCTAAAAGTGATGCAGAATGCGCCAAATTCAGGTACCTGTCTAGAACTTGTAGTTGAATTTGATGCATGCTGCGACACTTTTAGAATGTACATATGCTTTCGATAAGGCCTCATGCACACGGGATGCGTTTTCAACCTCTCCTGAATGAATTTTTTATTTTTTTGACAGCTAGAAACCGCCCTTAAAAGGGCTGTTTAGCTGCATTTTACATGTTGCGTTTAGCGGTGTTTGCGCCTAGAAGCGTTTTTTTTTGTTTTTTGTTTTTTTTCCAATGGATCAAAAACGCTGGTGAGCCATGTATTTGAGCATTTTTTGGTGTTTTTAAGCTTTCAACATTTTTGTGCTCAGAACAACTCTTGAATGCGATTTAAGGGCTTTCTGACAGCCCATAAACTCCACTGCTGATAAACGACAATAAACGTCCATGTGTGCATGAACGCATAGGATAACATAGATGGGAGTTTATGATAAGCTGTTAAATGATCGTTTTTGGGCATTTTTTTTTTAACAGCTACAGTGTGCATGGAGCCTTAATCTCTCTGTATGCCAAAAGAAAGCTGGTCTTAATGAGCTTCACTTTCATGAGATATGAACTGTCAGTATTTTACTTTGAATTTGGCGAATTCAATGCGCCAGAATGTCAAGTGGTGCATTTTTGAACTATCCGAATTTTGTGCAGGAGTCGATGTCAGAGCCAAAAGTGTCGCAGACGCTTATTGCATTTTGCGCAATACATTATTAAAAGGGATTAACACCAGCGAAGTGTTGCAGCAGCTTTGTTAAATTCCCACATTATGTTTTTCTGACAAATTATTAATTTGGCCTTACACCTGTAGCAGTAGGAACATTTTTGTTGAATCTAATGGGAACTAACACATTTCTAATTATCAAGTTCGCTCTTGGAGACAAAAAATCATAACTAGTCTTGCACCCATGAACTTGTTGTTCTACAGTAATTGAGACACTGACTCCAATGAAAACCTGTAGAGCCCATGAAGCTAACATCAGTTGGTCAGACAAGCGACTTTTAGGTTTTCTACAGGTGTAAGGCCAGCATTACAGCTTAATGTCTAGTAATCCCATTGAGGGATCAGCAAACAGTTAAAAGGAAGCTTATTTAAGCCAGCTTAAAATGACTGACAAAACAATAGGATACAAGCATGCCTTATGTCTCCCTTGTCGAGGAAATCTCTTGGTGTCAGACTACTGTAGTTTGGTAACATTGATCTGCAGTGTAGTCTCTATTGCCTATGTTTGACCTCATGTAAACATGGTAAGAAATATCTGATAGATTATACCAGGGCTGTCAAACTCAAATTTTATCACGGGCCACATCAGAATTCTGGTTTCCCTCAAAGGGCTAGTTCTATCTGTGAGATCGTATAAATATATCCACTCTATCATATTAAAAAATTGCCTCTGCATTCAATTATTACTGGTTTTAGTTATAACATGTGACTTAGTGGTTGCCAACTCATGACAACCACTTTAAACTACAGGTAAGCCTATAATAAGGCTTACCTGTATGTCCCGGGAATATCTCCTAAACTTGCACCTTTAGGAGATATTCCCTGTATCTGCATGTGCCAACGTCATTGCACTGAAGAATCGGCCCCGGGGTGGCCCGTTCCTTCTGTAAACATGCTGTAACTGGTGGCTCCCGTGCACATGCGCTGGAGTGACTTCAGTGTGTCTCCACCAATCACATTGCTGAAGCCAGCGCTGTGATTGGCCAGAGCCTCGGACCCGGGTGCTGAGGAGAGTTGACAACCACTTTAAGCTGCGAAGGGCAAGTGAAGAGCGGCACAGGGACCACTCACTCTCCTTTAGCAGATGATGCAAGTATGAAGAGGGTTGCACACCATTGGTATCATCCACAAGAAACTTTATTGGAGACCGCTTAGACACCATTGCCATGGTGTTCTGTCTGAGCACTCTCCAGAAACATTTATGTGCATGATACCAGAGGTGAGTGACTCTCCTTTTTACCTGGCATAGAATAGTATTATAATTGTAAGCAGATGTCCAGAGCACTCTAGTCCCTTACATCACAGCGCACCCCCCCTTACCTTGTGCTGCTGGGGGGGAGCTGGGAAGCAGAAAGTTCAGGGTCTGAAGGAAGACCCGAGGATTGCTGAAGTCAGCTGCCAGAGTCTGCTGAATGCTGAGACCAAGGGAGGCAGGGACAAGGGAGTGCTGCAGCTGCACAGAGAGAGACATGTTCTGTAGGAGTTGCTCTGTCATCCTCAGTGCTGCCAACTGCTGAGACTGGGCGCATAGACGAGCCTCTCGAAGTTCAGGGTCTGGTGGAGGAGTTCTGTCATCCTCTCTGCAGCCAACTGCTGAAACAAGGTGGGGATGGAGACGAGGGGGTGCTATAGCTGCAGGAGAGATGGAGGGCCACATGAAACGGCCTGGCGGGCTGGATTCAGCCCAAAAGCCTTGTGTTTGATATATGTGCTTTATATGAATAGAGAGACATGTATTTATACCTGTCCAAAGGCTAGTCTTTTGTGTAAAGATAGCGTATTTTAGTTTACAGGTCCTTTTGTAATATGTGAATAGTTCTCCATCAATGTCCAGTTTATGTACCAGGACAGTTTTCAGTGTCATGATAGACTGACTGACAATTACTAGGTCATGGAACACTACCGAATTCTATATCATTTTTAGTATGCAGATTTTTATTTTTTTTTTTGGTGATATCTGATAACCATTGGGTTTCTTTAGTATATGTAAAAAAAAAATTATTGCTTTGTGATATAACATAAAAAAAATTGCCAGGTCATTTCAAACACCCTTAAAATGATCTTTTTTTGGGATGTAGACCCTACATGATCTCATTTTTTTTCGGCACAATTTTTTGGAAGCCAAGAATGCTGATGGTTATGATGCACTTAGTCTTTAGAAGCCACCCACTGAAGCCAAGTAGTAGCAATAATATTCCATCCACTCCCTTGTCATTGGTGGTCAATAGCACTTTAAAACCCACTGCTGCCAGTCCCTTTCTATCTGTAAATCCTCCCCTTCCTCATTACGCATGGGCTGAATGTTTGTAAGCACAGGCAGAACCAATCACAGCTATCACAAGGTGCAGAGCTGCTCTGATAGGCCCTTTTCATTTTGCCTGTGATTTGTGCGCCTACCAACTATAGCAGACCAATAGCAAACCACAATACCTCATGTAACAATTAAGTGGCTGTTTTTCCAATGTATCTGTTCCTTTTGTCACATACAGATCTGAACAAGGCGTGCGGAAACACAATTGATGCCCATGAGGCAGCACAGATGCACCAAAACTTCTCTCAGCAATTGCTCCAGGATCATATAGAAGCATGTAGTCTTCCAGAACACAATCTCACAACGGTTAGTGTTACAGTTGCTTGTAACCTCTGAAACAAAATGTTTAGGGGACACCTTGTTCAAGTGTATTGAAGCTCATTTTAAATGAAAAGCTTATTTTTCTTCTTGCTTGCCTTTTTGCAATCTTTAGAATGTCAACAGAGCAGTGCATGCAACCTCTTTGTATCAGAATGAATTCAGTACACATGTGCTGGAGTTGCATCATTCTCCCCCAGCCTATGGAGACAAAGGAAGACTGTAGTCTCAGGCTTTTGGCACTCCCTTTGTGTTTTTTATTTTTTTAAATGTATTTATACAGTTCATTTGTCTTGGTGAAAAAAAAAATTACCTATGCTTGAGTATACTTTTTGTTGGAATGATTCATCTGAGGTTATTCTGTGTTCATTTTATTTCTTCCAGTGGACAGATGGATCACCACCTGTACAATTTCAGGCTCAGAATGGACCCACTACCAGCTTGGCCAGTCTTTTGTGAAAGCTAAACCCATCTAAACAATACCACGAACTGATCCCACACTTACTGAACAGGATTCTTCTGTGTACAGAACTGTGGAAGGTCAACACCTGCAAGAGAATGCACAGTACATTCAAATTCAATTCTGGAAGTGAAAGGATGTCGTGGACATGCCAACAAAGGAATTTTCTAGTGTCCTCTGTTCAGAGACTCCATGTTTTGGAGACCGAGCTACATGCTGCATTATTCTGACACTCCCCTTGTCTGCAAGCGATACTGGCTCCCTCCCCAAGTGCATGGTGCGCGGCAAAGGTTATACCTTCCCTTTTGCACGATAAGGGGTAATAGAATTTGGAACAATATTTTTTGTGCTATATTTAATATCTGCCTTCAGCTTTGTTTCCCTTTATGGAATAGATTTAACAGAGAAGGGCATTTTTAGATTTTTATATTCATAAATATATATATATAATACTATCAATGTTTTAACTTTTTGCTGCACACAAATACGGTTTTTGGGGTAGTTGGAATGACTCTTTCCCTCTTCTCCATTCTCCCTTTTGGATAAATTATATTTTCTTGGGGAATGGTTTTAATATTTGATATAGTTTTGTAGGGGATCATCACATTACCCTTTCACTGCTAGGACAAGATGGCTGACAAACCATTAAACTAATAAGAGACTGGTTAATATTTAGCAGTTTAAGGC